>APFE030167406.1:41326-255234 GCA_000404065.3 Pinus taeda
TTTCATTAATGGAAAATACCGAAATATGCTTACAACCAGAAATGGAAATAAACCAGCTAGGGCGATGGTAGCTTATCTCTGAGAAGATATGTGTGACTACATTCCCCTGAACTATTCCGAACTGTGTTATAATGAGGCTCGAAGGCCTATTTATTGTTGAGAAACAATGGAAATCCCTTCACATTCCAAAACGTAACCCTAGAAGATGAAACACCAAATTGTGGGCCCCGTTTTGGGTAAATTGGTACATCAATTTCCCGGGGTCGTAACTTTGGCATACGATCTCCATTTGACACGTAAGATATCCCGTTGTAAAGAGCTCTCCAAGGACTACGACGAAAAAGACGACTTTTAGACAAAAAAATCGCTAGTGGTAGATTTCCCAAAAAACGTCGTTTAGGGCCTCAAAACGGCTCCGGAAGTTCAGGTCCCGGAAAACTGCTAAAATTAGTAAATTGTGCTACAATTTAGGAAACTGAAAAAGCTGAAAGAGACAATTGTGGGGGTCCAAATGGGATAGGTGGGTGGCCACCAACATCCACCTGGATCAATACAAGTGGAAATATAGTCTAGATTACAGAAACAATCAGCTCATAAGCTATCCTGCTCTCTCTGCAATCCTTCTTCTGTTCATAGATAGTCAAAGGCCTCTCTCAAACCTTCTCCTCTACCCTCCAAGTATCCTTTTTATTTGTGCAATTTTCCTTGGGGTCCATTGCAGCTACTTGTGTGAATTGACCTCTTCACACACTCACTAACCTCTGATCTAACTGTGCCATCCCGAAGGAGATGAATCCTTCTACATGGATGAGCTTCCTTTATAGGAAAAATTCATCCAACTGATAGTACATTGTCCCTCCTTTGATCTCAACTGGGTCTCTATCTAAACTAATATGCATGAGTTATTCATGAGAGAATATTCAGTTATCTGAAGTGCAACAGTTATATGCAAGCATGCATTTACTAACTGAACTCACATTAATTTAAACAAACTATTTAAATCAATCTAACTGGACTTGAATTAGTTAACTAAACCAACTAATTACAACTCAAAATAGAACTCATCCTTATCTCTTTAATTGATGGATAAATCCCTCAATCAATGGAGAACTTGTTGCATGTCCTCACATAGACTTCATGTCTGATTTTTCACAACTAATTAACTCATGGCGAATTAATTAATTTATTTTCAAATAGCTATTAAGTTCAAATTCGACTTTTACTTTCTATTTTAGTCCAAGGACTGACTAAAATTGGAATCCATCTTGAACTGCTAAAATTAGCAATGCTATTTTTAGCACTTCCATTTTCATTCCCTGTTGCTCAGTCCAGCACTGGTACCCAAACTGCTATTTTTAGCACTTCTATTTTTAGCATCTATTGTTGCCATTTTCAACACTCCCTCTCAACATGAAAGGCATTCAACTTGAACCCAATCCTGTACCTTTGGAATGTTCTGCATGTAACACTTCTACTAAGTGTGGTTGCACCAGCAACTCTAGAAACAAAAAAACTCCCAACTGACCTCTCTGTGGGGCTAGAAACATACTTTGATGCTAAAGCTCTACCTGATTCTAACAAATGCTCCCTCTCTGACCTCTGAGCTACTACAACACTCCATGCATCTCGCACCATTGCACACCTCTCTGTGCCATCTTGCACTAGTGCAACACTCCTGTGCCTCTCACATTGTTGTAGCCTGCTAGCTCTACACTGTCTTGGGACTCCTGCACTGTTGCTCTCTCTGTCACTCCATCCACATCTGTCTCTACCCAATCATCCAGTCCTACAACTCCTCGTTGGGGCTCCTGTAGCAAAGTCAAATCAAAGAGGTTGGGTACCTCAAGGATCCTACCCCTATTCCAACCTTCTTAGCACGATCACTCCACATCACCCCACCTCCTACCTAGAGGTATGGATGCATGTGATCCCTCTACCCACCTGGCTTGAAATTCCCCCCTACTGGAGGTCTCTGCATGAGTAGATGCCTCCACTCCATATCCTCTCGGCTTCCCCAGTTGTGGCTGCTCCACAACCTCCAAAAGCTGCTTCATGAATCGTGGCTCCTGCACAATCGTCTGAGACTTCTTTTGGCACTGCATGTTGAGAGGCAATGTACTGTCCCTCTCAAGCACCAAGTTTCCATTAGTTGCCTTACTCCTTAAGGCTTTTCATGCATCTTGAACCTCAATATCATACAAGTTCTTGACCCGTGAACTGATCTGCTTCACCTGTCTAGTGATGATGTGTCTAAGGAAAACCTTTCCCTTACTAAAGACTACATCATAGCCTCTGTCTTCCATCATCGCGATTGACACCAAATTTCTCTTCAGTCCTGGTACATACTTGACATCGGTCAAGGTAATGTGAGTTCCATGCTCCCTCTAAAAAACAACCATGCCTACACCTGAGACACTATACTTTTCATCATTACCCATTGCTATGAGTATTTGGAGATCTTTCTCTTCTAAAGTACTCAACAAAATCTTGTCGTCGGTCATGTGGAAAGAAGCTCCACTATAAAGAAACCAATCACTTCCCACCATGGATGAAACCATGCATGAAAATAGTGTGAAATCCAACTCGAACTGTGAGGCCAATGCCTCACCTTCTAATCCTTCCACGGATCCCTTCTTGGATTTCCTCAGTGGACAATTTGTAGCAAAATGGCCCACCTCATGACAATGAAAGCATTGCACTTTCAATTTGTCAAACTTCTTCCCACCATGGGAAGAACCGGAATTGGAATGAGAATCCTTCTCCTTCCCCTTCTTCTCCTTACTCGCTAAGGCGCAGTTTTCTTCATCCTCAATAGATGAAGAACCATCTTTGGTGCTTCTCCTTATCTCCTCTTGCATCAGATCCAACCAAAGTCGTTCCCAATCTTGTAGTTTCTCTCTTCCATTAACCGAGTCCTGGTAGCTATGCCAACTCTTAGGAACACCGAGGAGTGCAAGACTCACTATGTCATCATCAGCTTTCATGATCCCTACACTTCCAAGTTGATCCCTGCATGTGGTGAGCTTGTTTAGATACATAGAGATCGTGTCACCCTTTTCACATTTGATCTTCCAAAGCTTGTCTTTCAATACCAACCTCCTCTGATCACTGCTATTCTGATATAGATCTTTCAATGTTTTCCACATCGAAAACGGTGTCTCCTTCCCATGGAGACTTGAGACTATGAGGTCTCGAACTCCCTCCAGAAGGATTCTCCTTGCTCTAGCCACATTTTTCTTCCATTCCACCAATTTTTGGGCACTATATGTTGCAGGCTTGGGGACTTATTGATCAATGAAGTCCTTTAACCCATTATCCTCTAATACCACTTCAATGCGATCCTTCCAAGCTATATAGCTTGAGCTGCCATTAAGTGCATACTCAAGCCTCAAACCGTTGAACGACATTGGTGGAAACTAGATGTGATAAGAACTTGATTTCTATATTTCGGAAGCTCAAACTTCGAACTTATCCCTTCTTGTATACTGTTCTTTGCCTTGATCACCTTTGCTCCGATACCATGTAAAAGTTTTCTACAAATTAGCTAGCTTTGATACCCTGTAGAAATTCCCACTGTAGATCAACAGATTATGCAATATAATAAAACACAATACAAGATCTACTTCTACAACACTTTGTGGAAGCTCAATCAAGTTTAGCACGATCAATGAGAACACATATAACTGAGAATGAGAAGCAATCACACATAACATAGAAGAAGTAACCCAAGGAAAGCGTCAGGATAAAACCCCAATCTATGTATTATCATACAAGTGGAAATATAGTCTGGATTACAAAAAGAATCATCTCACAATCTATCCTTCTCTCTCTACAATCCTTTTGCTACTCATAGATAGTCAAAAGCCTCTCTCAAACCTTCTCCTCTGCCCTCCAAGCCTCCTATTTCTTTGCGCAATTTTCCTTGGGGTCCAGTGTAGCCACTTGCGTGAATTGGCCTCTTCACATACTCACTAACCTCTGATCCAACTGTGCAATCCTGAAGGAGATGAATCCTTCTCCATGGATGAGCTTCCTTTATAGGAAAAATCCATCTAACTGATAGTACACTATCCCTCCTCCGATCTCAAGTGGGTCTCTATCTGAACTGACATGCATGAGTTATTCATGAGAGAATATTTAGTTATCTGAAGTGCAGTAGTTATATGCAAGAATGCATTAACTAACTAAACTCACATTAATTTAAATAAACTGTTTAAATCAATCTAACTAGACTTGACTCAGTTAACTAAGCCAACTAATTACAACTCAAATTAGAACTCATCCTTATCTCTTTAGTTGAAGGATAAATCCCTCAATCAATGGAGAAACTGTTGCATGTCCTCACATAGACATCATGTTTGATTTTTCAAAAATAATTAACTCATGGTGAATGAATTAATTTATTTTCAAACAGCTGTTAAGTTCAAATTCAAATTTTACTTTCTATTTTAGTCTAGGGACTCACTAAAATAGGAATCCATCCTGAACTGCTAAAAATAGTAGTGCTATTTTTAGCACTTCCATTTTTCATTCCCTGTTGCTCAATCCAGCACTGGTACCCAAACTACTATTTATAGAAGTGCTATTTTTGGCACTTCTATTTTTACCATTTCTTGTTGCCATTTTCAACATTCGCAACACCAAAATTTTCTGGGTTCTTATGGATGCGAGCATCCAGATGTGGATCAATCGAAGGCTACACCTATCACCTACATTACATAATAGTCTGCAGACTTCAAAGCTGATATGCATAACATTTATATCAGGGTGCGAAAGGATTCGATGAAGCAGTGGACGAAGCTACCATTTGTAGCCACTGATGACACAATGTTTACTATCTTGGAGACATGGCCTCCCGAATGGCACGTCCCATATCTTGCAGAACTAGAGAAGGTGGCAGCACATAAGAAAAAAGATGATGCCAAGCTGCCTGTCACCCAATTGGCAGAGAAAAGGTGAAAGGAAATAGTAGCAGTTGAGGTAGGGGTACTGCAAGAAGCGACATAGAAAGCCATAGAGTAGAAGAGGGTCGAAGAAGTAGCACTGTAGGCATCAGAGGTAGCAACAACATAGGCAGATGACGACCAAGCAACGTCCTCAGGGTAGGAGGTAGAGGAAACATAAACAGCAGAAGGGAGAATGGACTTAGGGACTGCATCCACATAGTTAAACCTCTTGTGCATCGCAGAGAGATTGGGCCGAAGGAAGAAGGTCAAGGCCTCGAAGTTGGCCATTGACCTAATCACCTTAACCAAAGGTGATCTCCATGACCTTGGTGAGATGGTATGCGATGTCACAAGTGAAGCACTTCAGGAGTTCATGTAGGAGCATCAAACTATGTTGGGGGCCCTCAGGGCGTAGCTGCAGGAGTTACAGGTGCAACCCCCTTAGGAAGGTACCCTGTCAACACATGTCGTAGTAGGAACTTTAGCAGCAGAGTAGATGTTGCGCACAATGATGGAAAACACAATAGTGTTGCTAGAGGGAGCTCTAGTGTCATCGGTTGTCGATAAGCATGATGAAAGGCCTTGGCCTTAATCTGGCTTCCCTTCCCCAAGAAACTCTGTATTAGTTACAGAATGGGATAATGGCAGAGCTGCAGGCTACGGAGAGCTACGCAATGTAAGTTCTTAGCGATCATAAAATAAACATAAAACAACTCAGCTTGCAGCATGACGAATTGGTGTCGCAGAATCAACGGTTGGTGCAGATGGTAGATGACACTTGCCAACATGTCCCGGAGCTAGCCATCACAGCAGATCTACCAATATAAGTGTGGATCCATAGTTTTGCAACTAGAGTTTGTGAGGCCAGAGAAGAGATGAGAAAGGTTCAGCTGGAGCAGAATCTTCGGATCACCAAGTTGCGGTTGAAGGCACATCTTCCACTCCCCCGGAAATTAGAGAACAACGTGCTAGCGCTATTGCAGCAAAGTTGGAAGAAATTGGAGGTGCAGTGCGTGATTGTACCTACATGTTGGAACAGGCACTTGAGGTCCTCATGACTTCGCAGGAGGACCCCAACATCTAGCTCCTGGAGATAGAGGTGTGTGAACTCCATCAGCAATACGATAGTGTTAGAGGAACTGTGCAGATGGTAGTCCTCACTCACCAACTTTCGAGGATGCAGCAAGGCAAGGCATTAAAGGAGCATGTGGATGCGGCGCGCCATAAGGAAGTAGTTCTCAAAGTGCACGTTTAGCCATGGATTGTCAAGGCCTGCACAATCACGGTGAATATTGAAGGGAACCTCACACACATACAGGGGATGCATTCATAGATGCAGGGAAGTGCGCCGACCACAAAGGTCTCAAAGGAACAGATGCAGCAGGTTCAGCAAGTAGCAACTCGGTTCACTGCCAACATTAGTACCATTTGAGAGCAGTTGGAAGGACTGTGCGCCAAGATCACTGCACCGACAGAGTGACTTGAGGGCAAGTCACGATATTTGTGTTGGGGGCCTATTGGGCATGGAATCCCCCCACAACATGTTTTGGGGCTCAAAGCCCAAGTTTTGAGTTAATATTGTTGTAAAAATTCGTGAATTGTGGGTGAAAAATGTATGTTAGAGTCATAGGGTTGTCCACCCTAAGTTTTGAATGTAATGGTGGCCTACCCATGGTCCGCGAACCATGGGATTGTATAAATAGAGCGTAGCTCTAAGTGTAAAGGGGAAGAAAGTAAGTTAGAGCGAAGTATGAGATAGAGAATAGAGCAAGTGTTTAAGTTTATCTTGGGTCATAGAGTAGGAAAAGGATCTACAGCTGAGTGTGCAGAGGCCTAGTAGAGTGCGCAGCTGAGTGTGTGGACCCCTGCAGCTGAGTGCGAAGGGAAGAGTCGAGTTTGTAGCTAAAGGAAGAGAATAATAAAGAGAAGTTTTATCTGAATTATGTGTATCTGTTCTTGCATTATTACATGTTTGATAACAATTGTTAATGTATTGTTTATTTACTACACGCACTTGTATGAATGATTTATATTGCTAAGTATACTTTACACATGAAAGTAAGCTAAGTTAATCAACTAATATCGAGTTACTAGTAAGGACTTGGGTAATAACATTGTTCGACCCCTGAGTAGATCTACGCAAAGGCAGCACCTTAGGTTGCGAGGGATGGGTAAGTGTGCATAGCGTAGAGTCGAATCAGGGACCACTTGAACTCATCAAACATCTTGAAGGTGTGGAAACCTAGTCTGAGCACCCTCCCATACTACTTCGGGTGAGACCTTAGTCTACACTCCATGGAATTTTTCTGAAATGGCCAATAGTACCGAGATTTGTTTGGCTAAATCATCTCCAAACCTGGGTCAGGCCCCAACAAGCCAACAAGTTCATTTGGGTGATAATAAACCTTGTAAAATTGTTAGAATGGGTAAGGTTTTTATAAATAAATAGAATGGAAACCAATGGATATTAAATAAGGTAAGACATGTTCAATATCTAAAGAAAAATATAATTTCAACAGGGTAATTGGGAGGTGAAGTTGTGTAACTACTTTTACCGACAAAAAGTGGAAGGTCACTAAAGGAGCCCGAGTAATAGAAATAGAAGAAAGGTTGGTACATTGTATTTATGCAATGGTATTTATAACTTTTTTAATACTTTAACCTCCACAAGAGAGGATACGACACTCTGGAATCATTGGCTCATGCACATGAGTGAGAAGGGGATGCATATTCTTCACTCAATAAATTTGTTTCTAGGTTTGAAGAATGTTGATTTGGATTTCTATGAAAATTATGTTTATGGAGAACATAAGAGAGTCATATTTATCAAAGTTGGGAAGGAAAAGAAGAGAGAAAGATTAGAGCTTGTGCATACATATGTATGGGGACCTGCTCAGGTATCATCTCTTAGTGGCTCTCATTATTATGTTACTTTTATTGATGATGCAACTAGGAAAACCTAGATTTATTGTATTCAAAATAAATCTAATGTATTTGATACTTTCAAGAAATGGAAAGATTTGGTTGAGAATGAGACATGAAATAAGTTGAAGTGTCTCATATAGAAAAAAGGAGGTGAATATTGTAGTACAAATTTTGATAACTATTATTCATATCATGGAGTTCGTAGAGAGAAGATAGTTCCAGGGACACCACAGGAAAATAGCATGTCAGAAAGGATGAACAGGACAATCATGGAGTGTGAAAGGTGCATGAGATTACATGTAGGATTTCCCTTAAAATTTCGAGTATATGCTATAGATATTGTTGGCTATCTAATAAAAAAAGGCCTTCAAGTTCCTTGGATGGTGGTATTCCTAAGGAGGCATGGATAGGTAAAAAGGTAAACTACTCGTTTTTAAATACTTTCAATTGTGAAGTGTTTGTCCACATCAATAAATAAAATAGAAAAGATCTTGAGGAAAAATCAAAGAAATTTACCTCTATTGGATATGGTGTTAATGATTTTGGTTATCGCTTATATGGTTATGAAAATCACAAAATCATTAGGAGAAGAGATGTCATATTCAATGAAAAATTCTTGTATAAGGTTTAGATGTAGGGAAAGAAATACGAAAAAGAAAACAAAGAATACATAGTGCTTGATGAGATCATAGAAAAAGTAAAGGTGCCTCAAAATCATAATGATCAACAAGCACAATAATAACAACAACCAGAATAGGCACCTCAAACACTTGAAAGTGGTGTTAGAAGATCTACCAGGATAAGTAGACCCCCGAACGATACTTTCCTTCATTATATTATGTATTGTTGATTGATTCTAGTGAACTAGAAAGATATGAAGAAGCAATGGAACAAGAAACCAGGAAAAAATGGGAGCAACCCATGGAAGAAGAGATGGACTCCTTGATGCATAACTAGACATGGGACTTAGTCAAGTTTCTTGTAGGTAAAAAATCGTTGCAAAATAAATGGGTTTATAGGTTGAAGGAAGAACATGGAGGTAAATAGAGGTATAAGTCTAGACTTGTGGTGAAGTGGTTTGCACAAAAGAAAAGTATAGACTTTAATGAATTTTTTTCTCCTATTGTTAAAATGACTTCAAACAGAACTATTTTAAGTCTAGTGGAAACAAAATATTTGCATCTTGAGTGATTAGATGTAAAGATAACCATTCTCCATGGGGATTTGGAGGAAGAAATATATTTACAACAACCACATGAGTATGAGGTCAAAGGGAAGGAAAAATTAGTGTGAAAATTGAAAAAGAGCTTGTATGGCTTAAAACAGACTCGAGGGAAGTGGTATCTAAATTGTGACAAGTTTATGTATGAACAAGGTTATACTAGATGTCACTATGACCATTGTATTTATCTTAAAAAGAAAAATGATGGAAACTATATTATATTGCTATTGTATGTAGATGACATTCTGGGTCTGACATGTAGGAAATAAATGTGTTCAAAGGAAAATTGGCAAATTCAATTGCAATGAAGGATTTCGGCGCTCCAAAACAAATCCTTGTTATGAGAATAACTAGAGATAGGAAAAATCACAAACTAACATTGTCTCAGAGTGAGTACATCGAAAAGGTGTTGGAAATATTTAATATCCAGAATGAAAAATTAGTTATTACATCTTTGGCTATACATTTCAATCTAAATAAGGAGATGTTTCCCAAGATTCAGAAAGGGATCGATTATAGGTGTAAAGTTCCATATGCATCAGTAGTTGGAAGCTTAATGTATGCAATGTTCTTCACAAGGCCTATTATTGCACATATTCAGTGGGATTTGTAAGAAGGTATATGAACAATCATGGAAAGGAACATTGGATTGTAGTGAAATGGATTCTTAGGTATTTGATAGGTACCACAAATCAAGCATTATGCTTTGGTAGTTGAAACATTTCTCTATGGGGATATGTTGACGTAGATATGGAAGGTGATATAGATAACAAGAGGAGCACCATAGGGTATGTTTCTACTATAGGTGGAACAATTGTCAGTTGGGTTTCAAAATTACAAAACATTGTTGTGCTTTCAGCAACAAAAGCGGAGTATGTTGCTGCTATAGAGGCTAGTAAAGAAATTATTTGCTTACAACGGTTTATGGATGAATTAGGCAAGAAGAGGGAGATGGTAACCAGAGTGTCATTCATCTTATAAAGAACTCAAAATTTCTTTCCAAGACTAAACATATATAGATCAAGTACTATTTCATACAGTTAGTGTTGGAAGATGGACAGTTGAAGCTGGAAAAGATACGAACTATCTAGAATCCTGCAGATATGTTAAAAAAAGTTGTAATAATGGAGAAAATGAGATTTTTCTTAGTTTCAATTGATATTCAAGTATGATGGTGAAGATTAAAAAAAGTCAGGTGCAAGTGGAGCAACAATGGCGTTTATATAATCAGTCTCCAAGTGGGAGATTTTTAGGTGTGGAACCTAATTATCTTCTTGATTGTTTAGAAGTTTTTATTTTTTTATTTTAACCACATTAGATCCCTATTCCTAACAAGGTAGAAACACCTCTAGGGGGGAAATGATAATTTTATGATCCCCCCCCCTGGGGTAGGGGTTCAGAGGCCGTGCCCACAAAGCTAAAAATAGATGAATAATTACCTTGTAAAAAATTGTAATTTCGTAGTTGATATGGATTGTTCAATGAGAAAATGATCAAATGTTAGAAGTTATGTTAATTTAGAGTTTTTTTTGCCTAGAAGGAAACCGTTATTTTATATGAGGGAATTGTATTATGATTGTGCATTATTATTTTGAGCAAAAAGATATAGGAGACTGTGTGAGAATGAAGAGGAAATTATAGTGAATATGTTGTAGGTTGTATCTATTCATTATTCTAGATAATACACAAGGAAGGAATAGTTGTTTCTTCATGGACATAGCCCAAATTAGGTAAACCACATATATTTGTAACTCTCTTGTTTTATGCATTTCTATTATTGTGTTCTCGCAATATTTTTATGTGTTTCATTGTTCGTTACTTAATTTCTAACAGATACTAGATTATAGCTACTCACCCATTTTTGACTACCATAGATATATTTGACCACGTCCATGAATGGGAGAAATACCATAGCCTATGCAAAGTGAACGTAAATGAGGACTTCCTCCTTGACCTCTTTTTAAAATCTCTTATGCCAACGATTTCAAAACATGTGGCTTCCATGTTCCCACAAATAGAAGAAGATGTTATAAGTAAAGATCAATAATTTGAGCTAATTTATACTCAGTATAGATACCTCTGCTACATTTTAGCTTATTCCCCTTCATTATAGTAATTCGCACAACAGAAACCAAGAGCATCAAGTGTTTCAGACAGTTTGATTAGAATCATAACCAAAAATCAACTCGGAAATAGTTTCCAATAGTATGGAAACATGTACAGTGGCCCAACCACTTACTAGCCATATAGTACACCATTTGTAGTGAAAACATTACCCAACCAGCATGGGTTATCATCCCAATCATCCTGAACCCTCACGAATCCCTATTGTGTAGGGTAATCAATACTCTACCATGCAAAGTAGTCAATACCCTCCCATGTAGGGTGGTTAGTACTCTGTTCACGTTGCAAAGGTGGTTTCCACCTCCCAAAGAAATTACACAAACCCAGGACAAGGGAATACTTACTTCACTTTTACAACCTGCCAACAAAGTAACCTAACAACATAGCCTAACATTGGGGTCAATTTTGTGCAACCCTCTTTCCCACAACAACAACAATATTTTGAACAGGTGAATACAACAAACCCACCAAATGTAAATAAGAAGAAAGGAAAGAATAATCATAAAATGGAACTTGGAAAAGGGGGAAAAAACCAACAACAACCTTCGTGAGCACTGAATGGGGGAAATTCCCCTAAACGAAACAAAAACTAGGGTTAGAATAATAACTACCCAAAATAGAATAACAAGAATGTTGTTATAAGGACTAATCATGCTTATGTTATTTGTGGGGAATGTGGGCATTAAGCCCATCATTTCCCTAAACTCCTTGAGTTGAAGAGGATGAAAGACACCAGTGGGGCAAGGAGGGCCAAACTAACATCCTATAATCATGCATAGTCTGGTCCCCCACCAGGGAGCATTGAATACCTAACATGAACATTCCCCCTAGTAGTATCAAAATACTCTTGGAGGAAAATCCATGGAACCCACCAATCATGATGTTTTCATAGTCGAACAAATGTTCTCTTGCAAACATGAAACTAGGAGTACATAACCCCTTTAGAAACCAACCCTTCCACATCAACCATTATTATAGCTATGAAACCATTGATGTTTCATAAACCTTCCTTAGAAACCATCCCATGCATGGTCAAAGGGCATCTACATCGAGCAAGACATAATTCAAAGGATGATCATAACTATAGCATCATTAATTATCTAGCTCAATCCCAATCAACTATGTTAGTGCTGGAGGTTTTACAAATTTTCCCAACCCAACATAAATCCCTTATTTATGCATTAAGTGCAATTGACCGATTCGATTCACATTTGATGGCTTTCGACTTAGATAATGCCACTACATTCATTCTATCAATAGTCGCCTTCTAGATTCTAAGCACCATTCACAATATCAACATCTGTTGTTGCATTGTTCATGAGGGGAATCTCCTTATATCATGTCCAAATTAGTTTGGCGGAAACTAAGATCCCTTGAACTCACTGCATCACCCATTACACTAAGAGCATACAACAGGCATCCCTCGACTCTTGTAATACCTTTTTAGGATGTTCCAGTAGGGCTTGTCAACAAAATAGTTCTCAAATATATATAGTTCCTTGATGCTCTATTAGATTACAATATCCTGTTAGTCCATAGCTACATGTATCCCATCACAACAGTGAAAATTTTCATGTTTCTAATCATGATGTTCCCCCATGATGGGAAAATCATTATGATAGATCATCTCACATAGTACAAGAAAAGGAGGTCCAACACCCCCGATGGTGTATTACCCTTCGTAGCGTCCCACAAAGAGTTGGCCACAACATTTTCTGAATCAGGTCCACAGATGTTCAAGCCATCATCACTCCTTGGCACATACCTCAGTGATACAATTTTGAATGATCTCGCACCTACAACCCTAGTGTGTATGATGAGTTCATCAAACACACCTCAACCTTAACATCCAATTTCAGATACTTCTAGTGTTGCGGCTATTAAGTCAACATTCCTACCATACACAATCACTCAGACACCTTTCTTGTATCCCCCACCTAGTTTTGTATCACACTAACATTTCAAAATATGGTTTTCACGATACTTGTATGGTATTTTTCCCCATAGGCCATGTTAGAAAACATAGGTATTACAACAACATGCATCATTCTTGTAGCCACCCCTCAAGAAGTCAACCTGAAATGAGTTATACTTGCATCAACTCCAATAGGTGCCACCAAAAGGGACAAGAAAAAAGGAAACAAGGTGGAAGTCTTAGCCACTTCCTCATGTAGAGTACCACCATCATATGCATTATGTGAAGTATCTGAACACCCTACCATCCTCTGCCAAGAATTAGAGGTGTTAAAAGCTCTTCTTCATGCCCTACAAAAAACCAGTAGCAACCACCTCCATGTTTGGGAAAGAAGGCCACAAACAGGTAGTAAGGCATTGAACACCAACCATGCATGTACTATATGCACAAAGTACGAACATTACACACATCATTGTCCCATGCATGTACTATATGCACAAAGTACAAACATTACACACATCATTGTCCCAAAATTCCTCATTATCGAGATGTGTTGGGAGCCCTTGCTCAAGGTAATCTTATCATGTCATCACTTCCCACTGCACCAATGATGGATGATGGTTCAAAAAGCATTTATTGTGTCTTCAAGGAAGAAGCTTCGTGTCCATTTTATCCTTGTACCCATTGTAATTCTACCTCTCATCCATTATTAGTATCTAGTAGGATGCCAAATCTGCCTACGATAGTATTCCAAAAAAATTCCTACTCTTATGCCCTATGCGATAAGCCAAGCCATTTGATTAATAAATGCTGATAATTGAGCAAAATCATAGAGTTTTTCTCTTATTGGTCCACCTTTGTTGGGCATGGAATTCCCCCAAGGCATGTTTTGCGGCTTAAAGCCCAAGTTTTACCAAATCTTTATGTAAAAGCTCCGTGAATTGTGGGTGCGGAGCACGAAATTATGATAGAGTCACAGGGTTGTCCGCCCTCGTTTTGTAATCTAATGTTGGCTTAATAGACCTACCCATGGTCCATGGACCATGGGATTGTATAAATAGAGCAAGGCTCTGAGTGTATAAAAAAACCAATAGGAAAAATAAGAGGAGCATGAAGAGTCTAAGTGATTGAGTAAAAGTGTAAAGTGTTTTTTTGGGTCGTAGAGTAGGGGAATGCTCTACAGCAGAGTACGCAGAGGCATAGAAGTCCGCAGCTAAGTGCACAGACCCTTGCAGCTAAGTGCGTAGGTTAGGTCGAGTCTATAACTGTTGGAAGAATCAATAAAGAGAAGTTTACCATATTTCTTTACATCTTTTCCTATTTTAATATATGATTGGGTATAATTTGCAAGTATACTATTTATTTGCTGCGTGAACTTATATGAATGTTTTGTATAAATAATTATAACGTAAGACATCTAAGTACGCAAAGGTAATTAACTGGTATAGGAAGATAAGTAAGATCTTGGGTAATAGTGCAGAGCACGGCTCTAGCAGCGCGGAAGCTCCACAACCCCTGGTTAGTGTTGTGCGAAGGCAGTGTTTTAGGCATGATGAATAGGGAAGTGTGCGAAGTAACTTGGGCACAAGGACAAATAATGGGACCAGTCGAACCTGTCAAACATCTCAAGGGTGCGGAAACCTAGTTCTAACACCCTCTCCTACTACTTCAGGGGAGATCTCAGTCCGCGCTCTGCAAATTGTTGCCAAAAGGGCCAGTAATTTACGGATTTGTTAAGCTAATTAACTTCAAACCTGGGTCAGGCCCTAACAAGCTAACAAATGGTTCCGTTGTTGGGGACCGGGATCTGCATAGAGATGTTTGATGTCGTATCACTGGAATCTGACAAAGAAAGGAATTGAAGATTGGTTGGATAGGAAGATTCACGAGTTCACGGTGCAGGAAAATAGGAATCCATGACCATCAGAGGAAGAGTGGATAGGCTGCTACTTATATACAGATATCCACAAAATTTTCTTTGCATCCTTCCCCATTGAGTTGTATGAGTGGATCGCAAAGCTAGGAGATAGCCAAGGAAGGTGTAAACTTGAAAAACCTATTGTGTGGACTCCAGAATTGGTATGCATACTGGAAGCATTGGAAGATAAGCTTGCGCGTTGTCAATCATTGGCTTGATCGAATCATAGGAGGATTCATTATTGAATTCGCGGTAGATACTTCAGTTAGTTATAGCGAGGCAAAATGACATTTCCTCAAAGGACCGCAAGGTAAGTACATTAAATCTTTGAACACTTGGATTAAAATGCTACTGTGTGAAAAATGGCTTATGCGAATAAATTGATGTTTGGGGCTATGTAAAGTGGGAGGATCTACAAAAAGAAGGTAAGACAAAACTAGAAACTAGCCCTTTGATTTCACCTTAGCGAGGAGGCACAGAAGAGCTCGCGAAGGTCTCACCAAGAAGTGCGATCAATCTAATAAGACATAGAATTTTGCGCATACCACTTCCACCCACACCACCGCCAGTTTCATCGTCTTGATCCCCTTCTTCTCCCATACCACCTTTGCCACCACCGTGAAGTAGTATGGCAAGCACAATAAAGCTACTAATGTTCAATGGAGTAGGGAATGAAGATCTCGACCAATGTTGGTTCATGATAAAAGTTGTATGGGAAGCACAGGGAGTCATGGATGATAATATAAATAAGGCAAGATTGGTCAGTGATCTGTAGGATTGTGCGTTGACATGGCACATTAAGCATTCCAATGAAAATCCGAATGCTGAGATCATATATATCCAAGATGCACTAAATAAAGAATTTAGCAGGCCAAAGCTAGAGGCACAGTCGATCATTGGATTAAAGGAAATCACAATCTACCAAGCGAGACCCCATGGTAGTTGGATCAAAGATTGAAGTGCACAATTTGCGAAGTGAACATGACATTAATAGATGGGTAACACTGTGAATGGTTTGTAGCATCGTTAACACTGCATCTATGGAATGCGCTGTCACAACAGAGGCTAAGAACTCAAGACGAGGCCTGGGAGGTTGCGATGAGATTACATGAGACCCCGATACAAGATCCCAACCTGGGAGTTTAGCAAATTCACACAGAGTTGAAAAACCTGTCCCTTGAGATACAAAGTTTGAAACAAGACAAGAGAACCTGCCCAGAGATGCGCAATGAGGTGTGATGCATAAAATGCAAGGGCCAGGGGCACAACAAGGACCACTGCCCTGGTCTTCGTGAATTACCTTGCGGGAGGAGGGCCAATTCCATTAAGACCGAAGGCACAAGCTTGACAAAGCGTGGCCCCTGCACTATGGTGCACTATTTGTCAGATAGGAGGAAAGCATGCTACAGATAACTACCATCTATTCAAGAAGTATACACAAAATTCACAGTAGTTGTTCTATAATTTATGTAGGTTAGTAGGACATGATGAGTGCACTTGTAGAAGTTATGAGCTAGTGATGAATTGAACTCTTGTCTACAGAGTTCAAGCTGAAACATGGCCACTCGATCAAAATACAGGAATGGAATGCATCAGATTTTAGGGGTGCAGACGAGGCCGAGGTGGAGGGGTACCAGGAAGAGGTCACAGACAATTGCTATGTTATAATTGTGGAGTGCCAAGGCATTATGCATGTGATTTTAAGAATCCAACGTGACCATCATGCTTGTATTGTATGTTGTTTGATCATGAGATGGAGGACTATCCCACACTAATAGCAAGGTTGCGCGATAAATGAGGACTCCAACCTCCCCTGATTGAGAACCTGCAAATGATGAGGTCTGAGCCACGTGAGGAAGACCCTAATGCAAATATCATGTTCCAGAGTGGAATTACAACAGGGGATGACAAAGGCAAGTAACTTGAAGAAAGTAACTAGGTTTGCCAGGCTCCAATGAGGGAAGCAGAATTTGATTTGGATCGCGCTAAGGAGACTTTCATGGAAGCTAAGAGAAGGTTCGCTGATGCCTCCACTTCAGGAAGTAAAGATAGACTGGAGTCGGAAATGGACCCATCGTTGTTGACTATGTTCTTGGAGACATGCATGAAGCTGTTCCACAACAACAAGGCTGTAAAGGGGCTGCAAGAACTCATAACTAGATGTGTTGGGATTGCGCCAGGAGAACCGTGTGTAGCCCAGAAGCTTGGGAAACACACGATGCGAACAGGAAGGGAGATGGGATTGACCACACAGATTGGGGAATATGAGATGGACCAAGTGATTTTGGATCTAGGATTGGACGTGAATTTCCTACCAAAGCAGATGTGGGAGTGCATGGGTAGGCTTGCATTGCAATGGTCTCTTATCCAACTACGAATGGAAAAATAACAAAAGATCCTACCTATGGGGAGATTGCAGGGAATCATAGTAGATATTGAAGGAGCAAGCGCGCTTGTAGATTTTAAAGGGATAGAGATTCTTGATGACAACAATACCTACCCTGTGTTATTGGTAATAAATTTGGCATTGACATGAATGGAGTGATAAATCTAAAGAAGCGCAAGATGATATTTGAGAAAAAGTATCTACGCATAGTGGTACCTTTAGACCCTATAGAAGGATCGTGCTACACAGAGCCAGTGCGTGACTACAACAATGATAACGATTTTGACTGCATCTACAAGATAACTACGTGGGAGTAATACTGGGCAAATCCAATAGCAGATGACCGAATTGCATGGGAGCATGAAATCTCCTGCACATCAGATTCTGACGAGGAGATAGAATGATGGCAGAACCAGTTACATGAGTTAACCATGCTCAATTGTGACATGATGACGAGGTCACTGTGATGTGTAGCAACAGAGGTAAGAGATCTACATACATATGACGGGTTAAGTGAGGTGGATGACTTCCTGAACAGATTTGAAAGAGAAGTGTTGGAACAACAATGTTTCGATGTTTTGAAATGGGTACTGCGCGCTATGCCCGCAAGGTGGTGGGGTACACACCAAAGAAGTTTTGAGGACTGGCGCAAATGCAGAAGGATGATGTGCATGTGGTTTGGGAAGCCTCAGATGTGGTTAAAAGACAAGTATGATGGATGAGACGATCCAAATTCACACCTCACAAAATGGAAAAAGTTTTATGGGGAAGAGCCACAACCTAAGTGGGTGCACTTGTTATGTCATAACCTGGATATTATACCCATGAATTGGTATATAGAGACAAATCTCCACCATGGCACGAACGAATGGGATATATTTCACGAGGGATTCCTTTTAACCTTCACATTTGAGGATCGTTGGTTGGATATTGTTGATGATGTGCTACAAGCAGTAAAATTAGCTATCTTTAAAATACCTCAGGAGAAAATGAAAGTGCTTCAGCCTAAATAGGCGACCTAGCTACGCTGCGCACTGGAGTGTTACAATGTAAATATTGAAGAAGACAATAAAGATCCATGAAAAGTTAACATTCCAGAAACTGAAGGCTCTCACAAGGTTCAAGGGCCATTGATTGAAGACCCTGACATAACCGCGCCGGTAAAGACAAAGCAGGTAAACATTGGTACAAAGACCGAACCGAAGTATGCAAGGCTCAACGAATACTAGGATGATGGCACAGTGGATAAGGTCGTTGAGTTAATCCGTGAGTACCAAGACATATTCTCAACCAAGATCACGGACTTAAAGGGGATCATTGGAATTTTAGGGATGATGAAGATCACCCTAAAACCTGATGTGAGCTGGTTAAGCAGAAGCCTTACTGCTTGAATCTGAAGTACAAGGAAAAGGCATGTGTAGAACTAGACAAAATTCTTGCAGCCAGGATCATCAAGCTAGTGGAAGAATTCGAATGGGTAAGCCATATGGTAGTGTAGGAGAAGAAGCAGAAGGGTGAGATAAGAATATGTGTGGACGTCAGGAAATTGAATGATGCTTGTGCGCACGACCCATTCCCGACTCCGTTCACAGATGAAGTATTAGAAAATTTCGATGGGAAAGAAGCATATTCTTTTAGTGATGGGTTCTCAGGGTACCATTAGATCAAAATCGCACTGAAAAATAGTAGCAAGACCACCTTCACAACTGAGTGGGGCTGCTTTCAATACATTGTTATGCCAATTGGGTTGAAGAATGCACCGGCCATCTTTTCGCACATAGTTGTTGCAACATTCAAAGAGTATATCCACAAATTCCTGGAGGTCTATCTAGCTGATTGGTTTAGCACCATGTAGCAAGGTTACACTTGATGTTGGATACTTGTTGATGACACTAAATTGCACTGAACCTCAAAATTGTACGCTTCTCATTCCCTTTGGGAACCTGCTGGGACTTGTGGTGTTAGGGTCCCACCCTAACCCCCTTATTTCTGTCATGGGATCACGTCATAGTCAAGAGTCAATAAAGCCCATATTAATATTTGTAAGTGGTTAACCCGCAATTAATGACGGGACCACAGTTAGTTGCAAATGGGCGGTAGTAGTAGATTAAGGGTAAATGGGCGGTAGTATTAGATAGACAGTATTAATAAAGCCCACGGTATTGGCCCGTGGTATTGCATGTATGAGTCATATATAAAGGATAGAGACTCCCTGCGAGGAGTATCATGTCTTATTTTGTAATCGAGCTCTGCTATATTGGAGGTTTCCCCCTTGAAGAGGCCTCTGAACATTTCTCTTTGAGTAATAAAATCATTGCTATTCTGTGTTCTGGGTATATTTTCTTCGCATATTCTGTGTTCTGGGTATTTTTTCTTCGCATATTCTCTGTTTGGTATTACTTTGCAGGTTAAGAAGCATAACATGTGGTCTGCAAATAGGGACTAATGGTAGACCTCGTGAAGATTACAGTAATTCTGAATTTGGAAGCACTGTGAAGTATTAAATAGTTGTGCGCTACCCTGGGACATATGGGGTACTAGAGGAAGTTCATCAAAATCTATCCCAGATCACCGTGCCAATGGAGAAGTTGTTGAAAAAAGATGTCACGTTCTGCTGGAATGATGATTCCATGAAGAGCCTAGATGTACTAAATGAGAAATTAGCCTCCGCTCCAATCCTATTCCTCCAAAAATGGGATGTGGAGTTTCATGTCCATGTTGACATGTCATGTATAGCGCTGGGAGTGGTGCTAACACAAGAGGGTGGAGAGGGCTTGGATCACCCTATTATCTTCGCAAGTCATAGGTTATCTAAAGTAGAAAAGAACTATTCCACAACTAAATGTGAGGGGTTGGCTATGGTGTACGCGCTCCAAAATACCAAAACTATTTGCTAGGGGGACATTTCAAGATGTATACAAACCATTCCACACTAAAATACTTGGTCAAAAAGCATGTGTTGGCAGGGTCACATATGCAGGTGGCTCTCATTGTTCGAAGAATATGACTTTGAGGTCGTGGTGAAGCCTGGACACCTGAACATGGGACTACATCACTTGTCACATATTGAGATAGGAGAGGAGCCTACTAGTTTGGAGGAAGGATTACCTGGCACACATATCTTTGTTGTACGCATAGAAAATGAACACTTTGAAGATATAATCCACTTTCTGACAACAGGAACTACACCGAAGGAATACTCTGTCCAACAGAAGAAGGAACTAGTGGTGCGTGCGGCTGATTTTTCTATCATCACAGGGCACCTATACAAAATGGGAAATGATGAGATACTGTGAAGGTACGTACCTGAATTTGAACGAAGTCAGATCCTGGCAGAAGCACATGGGGGTGCTGCAAGAGGACACTAAGCAGGACAAGCGACCACACAAAAGATTCTCCATGCAGGGTTGTGGTGGCCAACCCTTCATCAAGATTCAAAAGCACACTGTATGGCCTGTGATATATGTCAAAGAACAGGTAAACCATCATGGAGGAATGAGATGCCTTTGAATCCACAAATAACACTGCAACTCTTCGACAAGTGGGCAATCAACTTTGTAGGACCTATCAAACCTCTGGAAAAACGGGCGCGTGATACATTATCACAATGACAGATTACCTAACTTGTTGGGTAGAAGTGCAGCTGATCAATGACTGCACGGCCGCCACGACTGTGAATTTTTTGTTTGAACACGTGTTGACTCGATTTGTTTGTCTGAAGATATTAATGAGTTATCACGGTACACCGTGCTAACAGAACAGTTCCAGGTATATCATAAAAAAGGCACACTGTATTACCCACAAGCCAATGGGACAATAGAAGCATTCAAAAAAATACTGGAGGCGGCGCTAACCAAAGTATGCAATGCGCAGTGAAGCAATTGGGACATGTGTGTACCTGCAGTACTATGGGCTTATAGGACAACGTACAAGAAACTGATGGGACAGACACCTTTCTGATTGGTTTATGGCATAGAAGTTGTCATGCCAATGGAGCATATTGTATCTAGTCTATGCATAGCAGCGCTCACAGGTATGACGTATCGAAAAGCCCTGGAAGAAGGGCTCACATAGTTGGAAGAATTTGAGGAGGAACGAATCCTGGCTAGCTTACATCAGTAGGTGGAAAAGCAGCGTGAGAAGGCCTGACATGATCACCCTATCAAGTTGTGCACCTTCAAGGTAAATGATTTAGTGCTACTATATGACAATAAGTTTGATAAATTCCTAGGAAAGTCCAAAATGCATTGGATAGGACCATACGTTGTTAAGGAGGTCACAAATGGAGGCTTGGTACAACTAGTCAATCTAAATGGAGAGCCTTTCCCAGGAAAAGTGAACGACAGCAGATTAAAGCCCTACACAGGTGGGAAGACTATTTGACAAACTAACAGAAGCATAGTGTTTGCGCTTCAAGGATCCGAAAGAAGATGCGGGACTATAAACAAATGTAGGGGATACAAGCATAGATGTAGAGAGGCACTTTTGACATTGCGGTCTCGGAACAATGCATGCAGCAGATCCAGCAGGAAGCAGCTACGTGCGTTGCCGACCTTGCCGCAATTCGAGTAGAGTTGGAAGGACTCTGCGCAAAGATCTACATGCTGACAGAATGACTCAAGGGTGAGTCACGATGTTTGGGTTGGGGGCATGTTGGGCAAGGAATACCCCCAAGGCATGTTGTGGGGCTTAAAGCCCATGTTTGACCAAATCTTTTTGTAAAAGCTCTGCGAATCGTAGGTGCGGAGTGCGAAATTATGATAGAGTCACGTGGTTTTCTGCCCTCATTTTGTAATGTAATGTCGAATTAATAGACCTACCCATGGTCCACAGACCATAGGACTGTATAAATAGAGCAAGGCTCTAAGTGTATAAAAAAACCAATAGGAAGAATAAGAGGAGCATGAAGAGTCTAAGTGATTGAGCAAAAGTGTAAAGTGTTTTTTTGGGTCGTAGATTAGGGGAAGGCTCTGTAGCTGAGGGCACAGAGGCCTAGTAGTCTGGAACTGAGTGTACGGACCCCTGCAGTTGAGTGCGCAGGGTAGGTCGAGTTTGTAACCGTTGGAAGAATCAATAAAGAGAAGTTTACCATGTGTATGTGCATATTTTCCTGTTTTAATATATGATTGGGTATAATTTGCAAGTATATTGTTTATTTGCTGCGCGAACTTATATGAATGTTTTGTATAACTAATTATAATGTAAGACATCCAAGTAAGCAAAGGTAATTAAATGGTATATGAATATAAGTAAGATCTCAAGTAATAGTGCAGAGCACAACTCTAACAGTCCAGAAGGTCCACAACCCCTGGTTAGGGCTGCGCGAAGGTAGTGTATTAGGCATGAGGAACCAGGAAGTGTGTTAAGTAACCTGTGTGTAGGGACAAATAGTGGGACTAGTCGAATCTCTTAGACATCTCAAGGGTGTGGAAACCTAGTTCTAGAACCCTCCCATACTACTTCATGTGAGACCTCAATCTATGCTCCGCCGACTGTTGCTGAAAGGGCCAGTAGTACAGGGATTTTCTTGGCTAATTAACTCTGAACCTGGGTCAGGCCCCAACAAGCCAACAACCTTCCTCAACCTTCCCACTCAAAACATTTTAGATGCATGCACAGCCATTATCAAATTTGTTCCCAAGTTCATCATATGTGGAATTGTCAGTACCTCTTGTGATTTCGAGAAACAAGAACAATCAAACTAATATTTGGATCACAAATCCTGCTCCCATCACCAATGCTAATATCAGGAGGTGACCTGACCCTTAAATGTGCCACCTCATGGCACTATCCACCAGTAATCATCATGAACTATGACAAATTTTCAGACGCAGACTATTTATTACATGGGCACAGAACCTGCATTACATGCAGTTGACATGTGAAACATCTGTGCTATCAACTTTCATAGTTTTGATGCATGTCCTATGTTGTTAATATTTATACATCTTAGCATATAGAACCATCTGATTAAGGTAATACCTAAACACTCTCCTCCCATAGAGTAATATGCCTTGGCTCCCGAGATGATAACATTATCTTAGGAACCTTATCCCACTCATCATCAAGCTATCTTCACAAAAATTCTCCCACAACCCCGTGATGATGACACACAAAACCACATATGATTCATTTCCTTGATTGAAGAAACCCTAATTTGTGTCGTATGCTCATCATTTTTTGGTACTGAGACCACTTCACCAACCATAAAGGTATTACCACCCCAACTGTGTAGACCTATGTAATTTTCACATTGTCAACATTGTTGAGTTCTACAACAAAAGCCATCGAATCGTTCTCTTGTTTATCAACCAACACCACTAGGTCCCAATCCCATCCTCATGACATCCTGCAATCTCTATCACCATTGTATAATATTCTTCAAATAGATGAGTATATTATGGAGTCCTTAATGGAAAGAATTTTTACCTGAGAAAGCATTGTCACCTATTGATGCACCAAGCCATAACATTTACACAATAGAAACAAAGTACTTCCTACGACCACGAAAAGAAGTTTGGTTCAGAAATACCATTCCTACACTAGATGCATTTGAGGAAGGGAACATTTCCAATATCTCACCTACAGTCAAGGTAGATATCTCCACCATTCTCGGCATAGTCGAAAAAATCTCGCTGGGGGTAGCATTCTGCCCAGACGAAATGACCTTAAACAAAGCCCTCTTTCAAGAATATAGGGATATGTTTGCATGGTCTTACTTGGAAATTCCAGACATTAGTCCTACAATCATGAAGCACCACATCGACACATGACCTGATTCCTACCTATGTAGGCAAAATAAGCATCAACTTCACCCCTCTAAGGAAAAAGTGATTAAACAAGCAATCGAAAAGCTTCACAAGGTCAGTTTCATCTACCCTATCGCTTACACTTCTTTGGTTTCTAACCATATACCCATCATGAAGAAACAGGGAACCATTCGAGTTTGTAGTCACTTTAGATATCTAAAAAAGGCATGTCCCAAAGACAATTATGTTGCACCCTTCATCGATGAAGTTATTGATGCATGCATAGTACATGAAGCCTTATCCTTCATGTATGGCTTCTCAGGGTATAACCAAATTCAGATATGACATATCGACTAGTACAAAACAATCTTTACAACCCCATGGGGCACATTCACCTATCGTGTAATTCCCTTTATCCTTAAAATGTTGGTTCCACCTTTCAACGGGCCATGAACTACATATTCCATGACTTGAATCATCTATTATTGGCCTATTTGAATGACCTTAGAGTGTGATCCAAAAAATGCTCATATTGTTTGGAAGATCTCCACTTGGTTTTTCAAAGGTCTCTACAAATAACCTATGCTTGAACCCTATCAAGTGTGTCTTTCGTTCCAACACAAGAATACTATCGGGATTAATTTTTTCCCAACAAGGCACTAGAGTCGACCCTCTGAATGTCCAAGCCATTTGAGAAATCCCACCATCGGGAAATTTGAAGCAATTAGAAAGCCTGCAAGGTAAGACCAAATTCTTACGTCACTTTGTCCATGATTACACCATTTTTGTTCATGGTTTCTTGCACCTTACTCATGAGTATGTTCCCTTCCACTAGGATGAAGATGCCAAAAAAACAATTGAGGCCTCAAAAGAGACATTATCATAGACACTGCTGATTAACCATCCCAACCATACCAAATACTATACCCTCTACTTATCAGCATTACAAGTAGCAATTACAAGGGTATTTGTCCAATAAGGAACATATAATAGAGAACATGTCATATATTACATAAGAAAAAACCTCTCTAGGCTTGATTTAAAGCATGAGCCAACAAAAAAATAGCCCTAGCCCTTGTACACTTAGTACATAAGCTTCAACACTACATCATCCTCTGGACCACCACCGTAATAGAAAACATCAACCTCATGAGGTACCTGCTTAGTCATTGTATGATGAACCATAAGTATGCCTAATGGGTAGTTATTTTGCAAGAGTTTGACCTACAATTTTCTTCCCCTAAAAGCAAGAAATATCTTATCCTTGCATAATTCATCGTAGATCTCCCCATAGAATCCCAAGCGTCCCCCATTAATGATTATTACCCAGATGAGAAATTGTTCATCATATCTATAGATGACCTCTAGTACAATAATATCCTTCTCTTTATTCTAACATACAAGTTCCACCTTCATCTCACTCATGACCATGAGAGCTCCTAGTCGCTCCCTTGAGCGTGCAAGCCAACAATTGCAAGTGAAATTTTCCTTTCTATTGTAGTGGCTACAACACCCTCCAAAATTTTGGCTCGCACTTAAATTTTAGAGCCTTCCTTGGTCTTCCCTTTATGGTTGCAAACACTTGAGCTCATTCCATGAGCTGTCTTATAATAGTTTCACCCATTTTTTATGTTTGATCAACTATCATATTTTAGCATGTTTGATTGTTTTATCTTGCTTATGGTCATTTTCTAGTGATTTCAACGGTTGGTATTTATGTATTCAAGTTTTCCCAACTATGTAAACATCTGTCACACTCACACATAAAGTTTTAAGCATTGTCACACAAGTGTTGTCACGGTCATCCTAAGTTTATCTCAAGTGTTGCACTTGTCACTTTTTGTTCTAGGACAATCTCACATAGGGTAAGGCCTTTCCTTGTTGCTTCAATGGTCTATGTTGTCATGTCATTGAAGTATGCTAAGTGTGTGATCACAAGTTTAACTTCCTCACAGGTTCACCTCTATCCCGTGCTTAGACATTTCTTTGAAATTATTCTGACCGGGAAACTCACCTTCACCAGGCCTTTGACTGAATTATGTATTATGCAGTCATGGCCCTCATTGATGCAACCTTGCTACCTAGAACTACATAGTGTGTTGTCACTTACCACTAGGGCAATTGCACTGCACAATTCAAAAGCTGAGCAATCTACTTTCATCCCCAAGATTACACAGTAAATTCTACCAGCCTCACCTAAACTGCACATTTCGCAAGATCAGTCATCAAGCTTCTTCCTTGGCCACTGGAACCACATAATGTGTAGAAGACCAAGCCTGCCTTACCTCCCAAAACTACACATAAGTGTTTCCTCAGTGTTCCCCCTCAGTCGTGATTGATGAGCCTCATACACCTCCTAGCCTATTTAAATCAAAACTTCTCATGATTTCTTACATACTTTGATTACATTTTGCTTAATGAGGTGAGTAAAAGTGAGATATTATGCCTAGTGGACTAATGTACATTTATTACAGATTTTTGAGAGAAAATCATGGAAATTTTGGCTAATTAAGGGTAGAAATGTGAATGAGACAAGGAGGAGAGATTGTAGGAGATAGATCCTCCTCATTTACTCCTCATTCATTTGAATATTCCTCCATCAAATCACATTAGCTCGGAGTTACAAGAAGCCAAGTCATGAAGATCAAAAGGAAGCCAAGCTAGTGACAGTTATAGAGCCAGTTCTTCTTGAGTTTGGGAGTCGAGCCTCCCTAGATTTAAGGAAATCATTGGAGACTTCAAATATATAAATAAGGGGGCCTAGAACCTCATTAGGGTTCGAATTTTTTTATGTAAAATAACTAAGCATTTTTTGAGTTCAAGACTTGTGGAAGAAATTGTTATGAAATTTTCTAATTTGATAATGATAATGAGAATTTCCTTGATCCAACATTGGGTTGAATCAGAGGGCTAAATCTCTTGGGTTAGGGCCCAACCCTAGCAACAAAGGCTCCTCTTTTTGTATTTGTATGCTTATTTGATTTCATATATTAATGGTTGAATTGTCTTTAGAATTATTCCATTACGAGTAATTGTGGATTTGAGTAGTCTGCTTCCATTTTTGCAATGCTTTAGCTGTAGCTTAGGAAGATAAAGGAATATCAAAAATTTGTTAATAGGTGGATTTTACCTCACTCCTCCCTTAAGGTTTCATGGTTTGAGGAAAGAAATCCTATGCAGCCCCAAAAAGACAAAATTCTGATTTCTCATGGAATTTAGGGTTTTCTGTTACTTAGGCCAGCATTTTACTAGTTTTCAAGAATAGGACTTAATTTCCATTTTTGATGTCTTCAACCTTGGATTAGATCTCATAAAGGTTTCACATTATTCTGAAATTTTTCCCATGCATAGGTAACTAGATAATAAAATTTTGTTTTTCCTTAGTTAATTGAAAATATTTCTTACTTAACATGATTCATGGATAAAATGTCAGTGATTGATGTAGTGCAGGAGTTTTAGCAGTGCAGATGAATTTCATGACTATAAATCCCATCAAAACCTTATCCATCCATTTTTATCACTTTCTTTCACTAAATCTCTCACCAAATCCATCATTCCATAAGAATACTTCTTCAAGCTTGTTGAGAAAATCCAACCATCTCACAACTCTGTTTTGATCTCTGAAGGAGTCCTAGGCACTCCCTTGCCTCATTTCACCCACCATTCACCCTCCCTAAGCCTTGCATCACCTTTCAAATCCCTCCTCTTGCTCTCGGTTGTATCCTGTAGGAATACAGGGGACCATGTAGGAGCATTAGGACATCTTGTAGGACACATTAGGAAATCATGTAGGTTGACCTGTAGTGGCTTGTTTTGAGTCTGAATTGTGGAAAAATCCCCTAGGAAGATAGGAGAAGACCCCTACTTGACTCCCAATACATCTGACTATTCACCATCATCCCTAATCCACCTGCCACACCACCAAGAGAAGTTAGCATTCACATTTTTACACAAAAAAAGGACAAAAAGGAAAAAAGAGTTGTTTTGGTCATTTACATGCACAATAGTAGAATGTTTGGATGTTTGAAATTGATTGCTTAGGACAATAGGATTTCACACATGTTAACTTAGCATTATTATGAAGAAAATCCTCTTAGCAATTAGCTAGATTAATGGTATGTTTAGCATTTGATTTCGGTATTTTCCTTACTACAGTAGATAAGATTTCCTTTAGTGCAAATTTCCCTTTTTTTTTCTCATTGGTAATCAAGCTTCTTCTAAACCAATAGAAGTCTGGTTTGAAAAACCATAATTAGTTTAACACCAGCTTAGAAGTGACAAAGAGGAAAACCCTCACATGTACTTGTGTAGACATCACTGTCACCTCCAAGTTTGTACGAACCCCGGGGTCATAAAGTAAATTTGGTAGCCCCAGGATTTGCAACATTCTTGTTGCAACACTGTTGCTCATCACTTTTTTGGCACCATTTCCAGGGAGGAATTTGAGTAAGATGTGGTTTATTCTTTCTTTCTTCCATTTCTTATCTCTGACATTTTGCTACTAGCTTCATTTCTACAAAAGTAATTGTAAGTTAGTTTGCTTTATTTTCCATTCTGCAAGTCAGATTTCATTCAAGCAGTTAGTTTTCATTCAGTCAGTTAGTTTCCATTCAGTTTGTGATTTCAATTCTGCAATTAGTCTCAAAGCTTGAAAAAACAAAAAACAAAACAAAAACACTTATTTCATGCCTCGTAGGAATAGGGATAACTTAGGAAAATTTCTATGAAATACCCCTACCACTTCAAATAGCCAACCTTTCCTTTTCTTCAGTGGCCGTGAATTGGAGGACCCCTTTGGTGAACAACCAAAGATATTTGAAGAGCCTATAGGGGAAGAAAAAGAAGGAGAACCCATTCCAACTGAACTAATGGCTGAAAATAGAAATGATAGAGGAGATAGAGAAAGAATTGAGGGTGACCTTCCCATCAGAGAAACTAATGGGTATACTAAGATGAAAAACACAAGCCCCTCTGCTCTTCCTCATTTCCATGGACTGACCTCAGAAGATCTAGACACTTTCTTGTTTGATTTTGTTGTCATATGTAGAACTTATGATTACACCAATGATGAGTAGAAGTTGAAACTATTCCCATCCACTCTCAAGGATGCAACTTTGCGCTAGTTCATGGGTTTACATAGGGATAACATCACAGCCTGGGCTCAGATGCAGCAAGCATTCAACAAGTATTGAGACTACTACAAGTCCAAAGACACTAAAGAGGATTTTTCTAGGATGACCTTAGGGCATGATCAATCCCTAGAGGATTATGAAGAAAGATTCCGGCTTAGCTACAAAAGGGCCAGGTGCACAGTTGATCCTGAGCCATTGAAGCTAGTCCTGCTCAAAGCAGTAAGGGGAGATCTTCTAGATACCCTAAACCTACTAGCATGAGGGGACATCTATGAGCTACCCTATGAAGATATCAAGACTGTCTTTAGGAACCATTCTAGGGCAACTAGGAAAAAGGGTAGGGGTAGTCAACTAATAGCCAGTCCATCCTCTTCCAATACATCCATCAAAGGTGAAATTGGAAATATGTTGGAAGATTTCAAGAGTGAAATGTTGAAAACACTTGCCCTACAGATGGACACTATGCATATCAAGAGAAAGTAGAAGGAATCAGAGAGAGCCTTAGCCATTTTTTGCACTAGATGCACAAAGAGGAACCCTAGGAATGAATGTCCATTGGATCTAATTGAAATTTGATCAGTCTGTGAAGAAAAACACTCCACAGACAAGTGCCCTTCTCTACCTGGACTAAAATTTGTGTATCAAGGAGCTAAAGGGGTCACTGAACAACTCCTCTACATAAATGAAAGGAGACCTCATGGGCCTCGGCCATACCATCAGGGAATGAAAGGGTCATCCCATGCATATTACAACCCTAACTAGACCACGTGCATTCCCTCTTGGGGACCCCCTACTCATCCCTCCTAGTATACATCCCCTCCATGGTCTTTTTCACCTTAGTACCATTCCCAGCCAACCAGCTAGTCATTTCAGCCACATATTGTTTCTAGGAAAACTAGTGTCTTTTCGATTGACTAACCCTCGAGGTTTGGTAGCTACCCTAGAAACAAACAGTTTAAATCAATTTGTGATTTCTTCTATGTATGATAGATAAGAGAGAGGCAAAGGAACCAACCTGGATCTTCCGCTAGACTCCTTGCTTGATCTCTCTCCCCTTGATAGAGCTTGCAACTCCTCTCCGTACTTATCCTGCTTGAAGAGTACATGTAGAGACACAGTAACAAGAACTGTCAAAGCATATTGATCTATTATATCATAAGCATTGCAGAATCAGAAATATAATGAAAATACAATAACATTTATAAATAATAACATTCACAATTGCACAATTGTATGGAAGAAAACTCAAAGAACTTTATTAAATAAAAGGGAGAATTACAACCCAGCTGTCTAATCCAGCATCATCCTCCCAGCATCAAAGCTGAAAAGCAAGATCACACCAATAATTCAATGCTCTTTCTCAGATACAAAATATCAGCACTTCCTTACAAATTACAAATTTCCAGCCTTTAGACCTCTCAGTTAAGGGATCCATTTATAGATGTGTGCAAGGGTGTGAGTCATCTTTCAGTTTTTGATTAGTGTCATTCCACTTGCTGCATTTTGTTCCACTTGGAGATTTCTTAGATCTCTTTCTCATCCCTGGGCGAATTCAGAGAGGCAAGTGTCATAGGAGAAGTTTCTAGAAGATTCCATGAGAATCCACTTAGCAAACTGTCTCGAACATTTGTCCATCCTTGCTCATCACACCCTACAGAAGGCCTCATCAGTATGCATCGCACCTGGCTAGTGTAGAAGTGAGTATGCATCGAACCCTGATAGTGGAGTAGTCAATATGGTCCAGTTTAGGCCAGTTCTGGATGGTTTTTCAGGTGGAACTTTTGGGGAATGATGTAATCAATTGACCATGTTATTTTAGGGTACGAAACAACACTTTTAGGGGTTAAAGAGCCTTATTTTATTGACATATAATATTGCGCTTGAAGTGCCCAAATATGCCTATAATAGTTGCCCCCTAAAGCATGAAGTCGTAAATCTTTGATGTCGGGTGAAATGCTTTATCATGAGGATCTGAGGTTTTCGAACTAGAAGGTGACCTGTATAAGATATAATACAATACATCATCATAATATAGTTTTTTATGATCTAGCTGAGGTGGGCAGTCCCATACTCAGCTTTATAAATTCATTTCGTGTACATAGAATAGATAGTTGTCTGTAGTTGTAGACTGGTGATTCTTCGTATGTAGAGTCATCATCCTTGGCTTAGATGACCATCTTTTCAGCTTCTGTGTACATTTGATGTCTTTATATCCCTGAATATATCGTAGCCCGGATGGATGAAACTAGATCCAGGGTCTTCAAAACTCGTTCAATCTTTGTCCGATGTACAAGTCAATCCATGTGAAGAAATGTTCTGAAGTCGAACATGGAAATACATCGCCTAATTACCAGCCAATAATGTGAGTTGTTAACTGATGTGAGAGGAATCACCGATAATGATAACGACCCTCAAGGTACTACAGTACAATTCACATGGTGTGAATATATGATCTGATGTCGAACACCACACAAAATCTTTCGGTCAAAGGCCACTGATGTCAACCTATCGCTAGAAGTGAGAAACTTGCCATTGAGACATGCAAGCTTCAAAGTATTGAAAGGGGTGTTTCTAAGTCAACTTCTTGGATAATGAGTTGATGTCGACAAGAAGTGGCCTGTCATAGGAGGGCCTTAATGTAACCCACATCTATGACATGAAATAGAGAAAATGATTTTCTAGAGGTGAAAACGATCTGACAACACAAGGTTCAAGAATGGTGGTCACAAAAAATGGAGGTTGAAGGTATTGCAGTGGATGAAGCATTAACTGGATTGTGGTTTCTCAACTGGATGACTTCTCTTGAACATATCGACGAAATTGAGATAGATTGGTAGCGTTAAACCCAAAAAATGGATGGTGTGGAAGACCAATGGTGAAATGACCGAAATGACCGGTGAATGGAATAACCCAACCTCACTCAATCATGGTGATGGAGTGAAAGTGTCATGTTCAACAGCGACTTGCTACCATAAAATTCTTCAAGTTTTCTTCCCTTTTTCCCCAGTCATTGCTGATCAGTACCTCTTTATTTTTGTTAAGATTGAGGAGGATAACATATGCTTGTTCTATAATTTGCCCTTCGGGCAAACCTGTCGCTATGTTTTAGTGATCCTAGCAACAGTGAAACTCGTTCTTGTCTAGGTGGACAAGTTTGTCGCTATTGTTTTAACGAGTTTAACGAAAAAGACAACTCGGTCCTTTTCATGTTTAGAGAGTTTGAAAAGGGATGAAAAGGGAACTCCAGAAGTTCTTTTTGTAGCATAATCCCTTAAGTCCGAAAAAGGATAAAATAATACAAAAGGGACGACTTTTCGATCACTTTAGCAAGCCAAAAAGACAAGTGCTCAAACTTTTTCATGGGATAATCCCTCAAGTCCAGAAAATATTAAAATATATAGGAGGGATGGCATTTCCAATCACTTTAATGAGCCAGAAATGCCAAAGCTCGACAATCTTTTCAAATTCAACGAGCCTGAAAAGAGTTTAAAGGAGACTCGTTTTTGAGGAACGAGTGGTGTCTAGGCTAGCAACTGGTTTCGGGTAAGCTTGGAACTTCTCAAAACATGGTGATGTGAAGAGGTTGGCTAACAAAACCACTCATCACGACTATTCCTCTAAAAGGGGTAAACAATCAAGTGGAAGCGTATGATTGGCAAAAATGATGGAGGTGATGGTAGGAACACAACAAAGGCTCAAAAGGTTGATAGCATGGCAATCACAAAGGTTATTTACTAAAGATGGTTCATCTTTTAATGAGCTTGAACTGTGGGGAACTATGCTCAGTGGTAGGTTTATTTTTTAACGAGCTTGAACCATGCGATAACATATGCTTAGTTTTTAGTTCTATAATATTTTTGTGTTTTTAATTATCACCAAGACTAATCAAACTTATATGCGTGTGTAGATATTGGACCAGTGCGACCAGTGGCGCGCCTGCGGGTGGAAAATGACACTCCAGTAGGAGAGGCTGTAGGGAGGGTTGTCCTTTAGGATTTGGACATATCGGAGAGCATGGAAGTGCTGCAGGATTATATCGAGGGCCTCACTCTCATTATTCAGGATGTCAGGACTGATGAGTTACCTTTCAGGTTACAGTGCCATACTACCAGTGTGTCGAGTCGATGGACCCGACTCTTATGCATGATCGCACAAGAGGTGACATGTTATCACTAGCATCATTAGTCTAGGATGCTTTTCAGCATTCATATTGAGTTTCTTGGTTAGATGACCGATTTTGTCTTGGACACAAAACATTTTTTAAAAACTATAAATAGTTATATATTTTTTTATTTTCGGAGTTTTATTTTGGTCAAGTTATGCAATCCTGATGCAAATGTTAATGTGAAATGATTTCTTTACAAATGCTGCAAATGTGTATCTAACACATAGTTTGCTAATGAATCAGTCAATGTGTTTAAGTTTCTGGAAATGTGTTGATATTGAATGGAATCAAACTGTCTTTCCAAAATCTTGACTCTTAAGAACATGCGATAAATAGCCAGGTTCTGAACAGAATAAATGCTAGTAAGCTGTAGAATGACGTGTTGTGAATCTAACCTAACAACGAATCAGTGTATGCCATGCGAAATGGCATCAGAGAGAAGTTCAATCAATGTGCTATACTCAGCGATGTTATTCGTCGATTGACCAATACATATCCCCCTGAAACTCACTAACTCGCCGCTTGGAGCAAAAATGGCCTAGGTTGCAGAAGATAGGTTCTGAATGCTACGACTGGTTTTGTCGGTGTACCCAACAAATGGTTCCAAAAAGTCTGACATCTGCAACAAATGCAAAGTGGATTACCTAACCAAAATGACAGCTCTAAAAGAAAACAGAAATGCAAAAAAACATATATACAAAGAGCTTACTACACTTAATCAAGCACAGTAGCGTTTAAGATACAACTCATTACGGGGCTACGATAGTGGAATCCCATCATAATTGACCAGCTCGTAGTCTCCCTTTGTCAATACTTGTTTAAAAATGTAGGGACCCATCCATAATGGTTCGAACTTACCTGCTCCCAATTTGTCAGAGTCCTGATCGTAGAGCAAGTCCAGGTCACCTTCTGAGAAGACACGAGGCTTGACATTTTTGTCATATTGCACTTTTACACATTTCTTATGTGCTTCGTTAGCTAGTGCGACATAATGACAGGTTTCATCCAGGTGGATTAGTTCCAAGAAACGAGCCTCTTTTTCAGAAGTTTCAAGAAGCGGATCAATTGCGAGCTTGAGGGATGAGATTTCACACTAAATTGGTAAGACAGCTTCCAGACCATACACCAACTGAAATGGTGTAAATTTGGTCGCATTTCTCACCAAAGTCCTATATCCCCACAGAGCAGAGTACAGGATTAAATGCCAATTCCGTTTGTGGACTCAAATCATTCTCTCCAGCATGCACTTAAGGACTTTGTTGATTGCTTCAACCTGCCCGTTAGCTTGTGGATAATATGGAGTAGAACTATCATGGGATAGTCCTAATTTGGCAGTCAATTCAACCATCATGTGATTGCAAAAGTGCGATCCATGATTTGTGACTATAGCTTGTGGAACACCAAATCTAGAAACTACATGATTAAAAAAGAAAAGAGCAGTCGTTTCTCTGTTGTTGTTTAATGTAGGCATTGCCTCAGCCCATTTTGTAAAATAGTCGACTGCGACTATAATATACCCATGCCTCTCAATCAAGGTGGGATTACATATCATGAAATCATTGCCCCATTTAGTGAATGGCCCAACAGAAACTACTAGATGCAGTGGTGTAGATGATAATATGGTTTTGCGATCAAAAATCTGACAAGCATGGCAACTTCTGACTGCAATTACGAAATATTTGAATATAGTGGGCTAGAAGTAACCAGCTCATAAGATCTTTTGTGTAGTGGTGTAACTAGATAGATGCCCCCCACAAGCACCTGAATGACAATCATTCAAAAAAATTGGCCTCCTCATGCATGAGGCACCGTCGCAGACCTGTATCGATCACACGATGGTAAAGCCTATCACCAATGATAAGGTAATCTTTGGCTTGGTATCGAGTACGTCGTTGTTCAGAGTGAGAGGTGTTAGGCATAAAAGTTTGGGTTTGGAGATAGACCAATATATCTTCATACCATGGATCGCTTGACGATATCAGAAATAGAGTCTCATCCACGATTGATGCTTTAGATGTTAAATCGTTGGATGACGATGGAAGGTCACAAAGTAACTCCACGAAGATGAGAGACTTATTTGATTTGGATTTGGTGAATTCCAGATCAAACTCTTGCAAAATGGCTATCCATTTGGAATATATTCCCCCTATTAATTGACATGACATAATGTAGGTCATAGGGTTGCTATCTGACACAATGGTAGTCTTGTGAAAGAGAACATAGTGTTGAAATCTCTGTATTGCTTAAACAACTGCTAAATCCAACTTTTCAAGATAAGAGTACTTGCTTTTTGTATCATTAAGGTTGTGACTTAAATAATATATATGATGTTCAATTCCATTATCTTCTTACACTAAAACGATGGTAATGGTTGTATCTACAGTGACGAGATACACGGTAAAGTATTTTTGATAGTCAGGAGCATATATTAATGATGTTTTTATCAAGGAATTTTTAAAGCATCAAATGAAGCTTGCACAACCTGATCCAAGTGGAAGGGTACTCCTTTTTTCAATAGACACATATAACCTTTAGCGAGTTCGGCATAATGTGGAATGAACCTCCTCAGAAAGTTAGCTCTCCCTTGGAGCTTTTGAATCTGAAGCAAATTTTAAGGTGGAGACATGTCAAGGATTGCCTAAAACTTAAATGAGTCAAGTCGAATTTTCTCCTTAGAAACTACGAAGCCAAGTAGTCAACTAGAACCAACACAAAACACACACTTGTGCGGATTGAGTCGTATCTTGTAGTGTTGGCAACGCAGAAATATGGCTCTCAAATGTTGTGGATGATCAGTCCACCTTCACGAATGAGCTGGTAGATCGTCGAGATATGGTTGAACGATGTGTTTGATGTCATGGAAGGCATAGTTCATTGCCCTCTGAAAATTTTCCCCTGCGTTCTTCAAACCAAAATGTAGTTTACGATACATGAATGTGCCCCATGGGCATATAAATATATTTTTCAACTGGTCCTGTGGGTGGATATTGATTTGATTGTATCCGAAAAATCCATCCATGAATGAAAAGATTTCACATCTGGCACATTCATCACTTATCTGGTCGATGAAGGGTGTAGGATAGTTGTCTTTTGGACACACTTGATTTAAATCCCTATAATCGATGCACACTCTAATTGTTCCTTGATTTTTCATCACAAGAACAATATTCGATACCTAATCAGTGAGAGGAACAGGGTAAATGAAACCAACATGCAAAAGTTTTTCAACTTCTACCTTAATGGCAGTGGCTTTCTTCGAATGGACCAGTCGAAGCCGCTGTTGTACTGGTTTGACATCTGGATACATCTTGATTTCGTGTTCAACAATTCTTGAGTCAATGCCTGGCATTTCTTTGTATGACCATGCAAATAGATCTCTAAATTCACGAAAGAAAGCACAGTAAATTTCTAGATCTGATGGAGAACATGATTTGCCAACATAAATATTCTCTACAACATTAGGTTTGGTCGAGATATTAATGGTGATAGTTTCTTCAATATTGGACATATTTCACTCGGAATCCACTGTATTTACAGTATTTGATAGAAAATCAAAAATTGAAGGATGATTAAGGTCGCTTGAATAATCTTCATTATTATCTTGAAGGTGGGAATGATGGTGGTAATATTCCTATGACGTCTCTCCTATCATCATCGACTTGATGATTCCTTCATCTGTAGAATGTATACAAGACCAAGGATCGGAAGAGGTACCATACCCTAGAGACATATCTATCCAAACACTCATTGAATGTTGATTTGGGCTTGCCACCCAAGCCTAGAAAATTGATTGCTACAAAGATTCTATGGGGCTTGGGGGCAACACCTCGTGGTGATCCACACTATCAAAATGGTCAGAGTTCTTCTTAATATTAGATGATCTAGAAGAGATCATATGACAGGTTTCCACTGTGGCCACCTCCGCAAGTCTAGTTGGTGGCAGGAGGGAAAAAGTACCCATCAAGGATGGGTCTTCAAGAGACCTATTCCCACATTTTGAAGCGATTGAGAATTTCCATGGATGAATGGAATGCTTCCAATAGCTTGTGAACTGTTTGGAAAAAAGGCTAGTTGGTCAATGATTGTAATTCTTCCTTGGAAGGGAAATGTAATCTTTCTAAAATATGTAGACACAATGGTAGCCATAGCATAAATCCAGGGCCTGCCTAGTAAGATATTGTAATCAGGGTTTCCATTAATGACCTTGAATTCAATCTCTACTGTCTTGCCCCCTAGTTCAACTTGCAAGTTACTTAAAATCCCATACGGCATGTATGTTCTTCCATAAAATGCTTTTAATTTCATTGATGGTCATGACAAGGGTGGTGAACCTAAATTTTTCCAGCAACTCATTGAAATAATGCAAGTAGATGCCCCCTCATCAATTATTGTTCAATGAATAGTTTTATTGAGGGCTTTTACCTATATAAGGAAAGTGTGTTGGCCCGGTAACTGAGGTACATATCTTTTATGGTTAAAGGCCACAAGATTGGAATCCACTAGATCAATCCCACCTATTGGAATCTTTCGTCCAATGCTCCTCATTACATATGTAACACAGAACACGAGGTTTCTTTTGCCCAGTAGGGTTTTCAGAAGATTTTTCAGGAGTTGAATTCTCCTATGTCTTCTTATTAATTTTCCCTTTCTTCTTGTCCCCTGGTTGCTTTGGGTTCTTGCCCTTGTCGGATGACATGACATTAATCCCTGAGGAAAGAGGTTTGTCATTTACATTTTGACTAGAAACTACAAGGGCTTTACCAGATGGAGCCTTTGTGGTTTGTGTGCTTGAGGCACCAATCACACCATCACCGGCATGAGAGTCCCTGTTTGATTTGGGGGGGGGGGGGAACGGAAACTGTCTTGGAGCATAAGGAATTTTGTTGTAGAGTGTGTGAGACTAAGTATATAGATCAAGTCTTCATGAGCAATGACTTGCTCTTCAATGACAATTCTTCCTTTTGCCATGTCCTTAGTTATAGAAGGCAATAAGGACTTAATAAATCACTCAGCTAAACGCTGATCAGGAACACACAACTTTACCATTCGACGATGACGTCACCACTCATGAATATGATCAGATATGTAAGTGGTTTTGGTTTGTTTAAAGTTGAAGATTAGTTCTGTTCCTATTTTGTACCTTATGGGTAGCTAAAAGTGGGTTAGAAAAGTAGTGGCAAGGGTTTTGAAGTTATCAAACGAAGCTCTAGGAAATTCAATATACCATTTTGTGGCTGAACCAATGAGTGTTCTCTGAAAAAGGTGAAGCCTAACTGAATCATCATTCAGGGTGTTGGATGAGCACAACAAATGAAAAGTCATTACGTGATTCGATGGATCTTCACTTGGATTTCCATTGAATTTAGGAATATCGTAGGGAAGTTTATGAGGAATCGCTGGCCACCAAGGGGCATATGCAATTGGATCATTTGTCAGCCGGTTCAAATCTGGTAATTCCAAAGTTGTTACAAAAGGAAACTATTGATTCAAGTTAGGTGAAGCATACCCAGGATAAGATGGAATCGCCTGAGTAGTAGGTCTTTTCATACCAGCATAATGTATCTAATGTTGGTAACTTTGATACGGTTGTTGGACATAACCAATATGGTGTGGTTGTTGATAATCGTTTTGAAAATGCAGTTGTCCATTACCTACAAAGCCTTGTTGCTAAGGTCCTCAATAGGTTTGCTGGAATTGTGTTATTGGTATTGTACCAGCCATGGTTGTTGGACCATTTGCTATTGCCCAATACTGGAAGATTGACCAAGATGTGGAGTGATAATACCCATTTGAGCCTGAGTCATTCCAAATAAAGAAGCACTAACCTGAGGTTGTGATTGAGCAGTAGAGACAACAGGTTGTTGTATTGTAACCTGAGAGACTTGAGGTTGACATACAACAGGTAGTTCTTGTACTTGCAACACAGTCACAATAGCAGGAGTAGTGGGAATATTCGACATGAGTTGGATCGGTTGCATTGAATATACAACCCTTGGTTATTGAGGCACTATCGGTACCAAACTACTAGATGTAATTCCAGTTTGACCTGAATTTTGTTGTAAACTCTCATATGGTTGTTATCCAGGAGGGAACAATGAAAAAGAATACGACCCTCCATATGGCAGCAGTCCAATGCTCAAAGGATATATTGGTCTTTTAAGACTAGTTTTCCCAAATTGATACTAGTATGCAAGATCAATTTGCTAAGTTTCAACATAAGAAATACCAGATGGGACTTTGGGTGAATAAATAAGAGTAGATCATGTCGTCGAAATAGTCCCTGAGTGGACTCCAGCGAGTGATTGATAACTAGCCGGGACAGATGGTATACTAGCAAATATTGTAGGAATGGCAACATGAAGTTCTACTGTAGCTATATCAGATGACACATTCCTAGATGTTGATGGTTGCTCAGACATATTTAGTCTATCCAAAATATTTCCTAGTGATTCGACAGGAACTTGTGATGAAGGCTTATTAAAAGAACCAACTTCAGGAGTAGAAGGATACAGATGAATCCCAGTCCCAAGATGTAATGGGGTACTGGATGAAGGATCCTCTACTATCTCCTCTATAGCAATTAGTCCAGGTGGAAGAGGTAGACTGCCAGGTCCGTAAAATATTTCTGGAGCCGAAGAAGGTATAGCTTCTACAGTGACAGATACCGGAGGGGTGACACCTTTTGAATTCTAGAACTCAACTTCCAGATGTTCAGCTAAGTGAACTTCAATCTCTGGATCAACTCTATGTGGAGTTGTTTCAGGTATAGAAGTGTCTACCGTTACACTAGGATCAGTTCTAATATCCTCTCGTAACTGCGGAACTTCTTCTCTAGAGGTAGATGTACCAGAAAGGATTGGAGTAATTGTAGTCTCTGATGATGTTGAAATAAAAGTTTCAAATAAACCACATGAATTTGACTCAATTAAATGAGATCGTTTTGCCTGGAATGGTTTCATTTCTGGAGTCAAAGATGGTTGACTCGCTAGTCTCCGCAAACGACATGGTTTTGACTTTCTTCCACGATTATGGATTACTTGATCAACTCAAAATTAAGGGGAAAATAATGTTATTACGAATTAATAAATTTTAATGATGCTTCAACACAACTTTTCTTTTTCAATTTTTAAGAGTCAAGAAAAAGATAAAGATGACTCTAGTCCCCTTCTATTTTTAATGAGCTTGAAGTGACATCTGCTCAGATGGACCTTTTCTTTTAAAGAGTCGAAAAGGAATGAAAGTGACTACTCTAGAAATCTAGACAGAGGGATTACCCAACCAATCGCAAAACTGCAATATACACCTTGGTGATAAATTAAAGACAAATTACCAAGGACTTATGTATGACAGTCAATCTTCCTGAATGCTGTGTTCAGTGCATTGTGATCGATAGGGCGGCAGACACAGCTTCCTATGGATAAACAATATAAGCCTATTGTGGTCTCCCAATATATACATGATGGTACGGGGAGCACAAGTCTATGCTAGCACTTGTCGTATCAAAGAGGAGGAATCACCAAACCTTCGATGAAAATGATAGTTACTAGTTTTTACGACACTAGAACACGTCTCTAGCCTAAACCTCTAGATGTGTTGTGTTAAGTTCCAAAGTGTTTTCAGTTTCATTGAAATTTATTTTAGATTTTATCTTGTTTAAGAGCTTTTCTTTCAATGGTTCACTACATGATGTCGATTTGAAATTCCTAAAAATGCAATCTACAATGATAAACAATCGTTTTTTATTTTGAGCAATGAAGATCCTAACTACTAGGGAAAGATGATTCAATTCTTTCAAACAAAGAGCAAAGAGCACACACTAATGCACTTTTCCTAAATCGTTTTTCTCACACAAACTAAATGCAAATGCAAATGCATGTATTTTTTTTCATTCCCCTTAATGCGAAAAATGCCAAAAAGGAAAACTAAGTATAGCAAAGATCTGAAATATTTTACTCAAAGCGACATCTTCAACAATTTCTTTTTCAAAATAGAAAGGAAGACTAAATGACACTTTTCAATTTCGAATGGAAAATGCTTTCGACACTTCAAATATTAAAAAATCAAACCAAATACATGACAAAAATTTCAATTGACTATCCAGGGAAGGAAGAATCAACAACACTTCTCTTTTTCACACAAAACGACAATAACGACACTTTTTGTACCAAAACGACAGAACGATTTAAGCAACTTTTCGACAAAGGATTGTAAATGATGGAAAAATACATAAAAACATTTACTAATCCTAATCAATAGAGGCTGATCTATGTGATGCAAGTAGGCTTCAGTAATGAGACACTGTTGATAAGCAGCAAATCAAATAAACAAAACTGAAAACAAGGACAAAAACCGCAAATTTCGAGAATGGAAATACATTTAGTCAATCATCGGTCCTGGGCTTCACAAAAACAGGGATGAATCACACCTACAACACTCGGGAAGTGTGATGCATACTGGTTGACAGTGACAGACAGAGCAATGGGCCAGGGAGTGCAACTGAAGTGGGTTTTGGCTCAAGTTTGTAGCTAATTTCAGTGAGTTAAGCTGAGCTATGATGGAAAGTAAAGAGAAAAGTACAGAGGAATGATCTTGAGAGGTTACTGAGCTACCAAAAAGGCATCTAGAATGCTTGTAAGTCAAATGTTTCATTCATAAACTGAACTAGAGATTGATTGAAGCAGCGTTCATCTACTATGCAAATTGCAGAGCAAGAGTAGTTCGAAGGCTATCTGGCTAACTTCAGCCTCCGTCTATAGTTTATAAAACAAACAACCATAAAAAACAAGCATCTATTCGATCCCCAGTGGAGTCACTATTTTGTTTTTGGGAAAACTAGTCTCTTTTCAATCGACTAGCCCTCTAAGTTTGGTAGCTACCCTAGAAATAAACAATTTAAAGCAATTCGTTATTTCTTCTATGTATGATAGATAAGAGAGAGGTAAAGGAACCAACTTTGATCTTCCACTAGACTCTTTGCTTGATCTCTCTCCCCTTGACAGAGCTTGCAACTCCTCTCTGTACTTATCCCGCTTGAAGAGTACCTATAGAGACATAGTAACAAGAACCATCAAAGCATCTTAATCTATTATATCATAAGCATTGCAGAATCAGAAATACAATGAACATACAATAGCATTTACAAATAATAACATTCACAATTGCATAATTGTATGGAAGAAAACTCAAAGAACTTTATTAAATAAAAGGGAGAATTACAACCCAGTTGTCTGATCCAGCATCATCCTCCCAGCATCAAAGCCCTCTTCACCTCATGAAAAGAAAGATCACACCAACAATACAATGCTCTTTCTCAGATACAAACTATCATCGCTTCCTTACAAATTACGAAATTCCAGCCTTTAGATTTCTCAACTGAGGGATCCATTTATAGATGTGTGCAAGAGTGTGATTCATCTTTGGGTTTTTGCTTAGTGTCATTCCACTTGTTGCATTTGGTTCCTCTTGGAGATTTCTTGGATCTCTTTCTCATCCCTGGGTGAATTCAGAGAGGCAAGTGTCATAGGAGAAGTTTCTAGAAGATTACATGAGCATCCACTTAGCAAACTATCTCAAACATTGGTCCGTCCTCACTTATCACACCCTAAAGAAGACCTCATCAATATGCACCACACCTGGCTAGTGTAGAAGTCAATATGCATCGCACCCTGACAGTGGAGCAATCAGTATGGTCCAATTTTAGGCCAGTTCTAGATGGTTTTTCAGGTGGAACTTTTGGGGAATGATGTAATCAGTTGACCATGTTCTTTTAGGGTATGAAACAACACTTTTAGGGGTTGAAGAGCCCTAGTTTATCGACATATAATATTGGGGTTGAAGTGCCAAAATATGTCTATAACATATACTTCGCCACAACCTCAGTGGAATGCACCACCCCAGGGGTGGAGGCCCCCATACAACAATGCTCCAACTTTATTGCCTTCACCTCCTACTCAACCATAGATTTTACACCTTTCTCCACCTAAACAACCTCAAATTCATGTCTATCCAAATCCTAACCTGAACAATAGACATGCATAACAAGTGTACAATGGAGAGACATCCTATCCTGCTTATGTTGTGGAGATTTAGGAAATCATCCTAAGATCTGAGAGATTACTTTTGAATAACCAACCTCCACCTCCACCTAGGGAGAGTGAGGGGGAAAGAGAGGAAAGCATGCCTAGAGTAAATCCACCACCCTTTCTTGAGAGATTAACTCATCAAGTATAGCCTACCCCAGAAGAGAATGAAATTTTGGAGGAATTGAAAAATCTATGTGTCAAAATTCCACTTCTCCAAGCCATCAAGGATGTACCTATTTACAACAAGTTGATTAAAGAGAAGTGCTTCAAACATCTAGGGAGGTGAAAAAGAGACACCCCTACCATTAATGTCATTATACATCTATCTAACTTAATGCTGGGGCAGGTAATTTGCCCAAGGTATTTGGACCCTGGAAGCCCTCTAGTAGATGTGCACATCAATGGAACCATTGTCCCACACACTTTGATTAATCTTGGGGCTGCCATTAATGTAATGACTAAGGACACCATGCTCAATCGCAATCTCTAGGGTTCATTAAGAAATACCAGAACAACCTTGCAACTTGTAGACCGTTCCACAGTAACCCTTGAGGGGATGGTTGAGGATGTGATGGTCTCCGTTGAATCTTGGGAGTACCCTATACACTTCCTAGTTCTCCAGCCTATTTCCAAGCTTACTGGTTATCTTCTCATCCTTGGGAGCCCCTGGTTAGCCACTGTCGATGCCTACATTAGTTGTAGGGCTAAATATGACTATAGAAAAGGGGCATCTGTCCAAGCAGTTAGTCTTGTACCCTCCTACTCATCCATCTCTAGAACATGACTTACCTTTATAGCTAGAAGAGGAGGAAGAAAGTGAAGTTTACTTAGCTGAACTCTATGCCTTAGAAACAACCATGGGAGGTGGACAACCAAATGAATATGATTTGATTGAAAATATACTCCAAAGTCCAACTCCAAACACCTTTTTCTTAGAGAAAGTAGTAAAGGAAACCCAAAAAAACCATCAAATTGATCTATGCTTAGCTTATTCCAATCGTACCCATGTCAAAACCATAGAATTCGGCCTTGAGAGAACTTTGAAAATCAATCCATCTCTTTCTGTACACCAAGAAAAAAAGTTATGCAACATGCTAAAGGAACATCTGGATGTATTTTCTTAGAGTTACAACGAAATGAAGGGAGTGCACCCCTTTGTGTGTACTCACCACATTTATATCAAATAAGGTTTCAAACCAGTCTGACAACCCTAAAGGAGAATGAATCTAGCTCTTAAAGATATAGTCAAAGAAGACCTGCAAAAGTTGCATGATGCAGGATTCGTTTAGCTTATCTCAAACAATGAGTGGGTTTCTCCTTTGGTGTTGGTTCCAAAAAAAAATGGGAAGTAGAGGATTTGTGTCAATTATAGAGAGTCAAACAAAGCAACAAAGAAGGACCATTTCCCTCTACCTTTCACTGACCAAGTGCTAGATGGCCTAGAAGGGAAAAGGCTTTTCTCTTTCCTAGATGGGCTCAATAGGTACAGTAAAATCCCGATTAGCCCAGAAGAACAGGACAAAACCACCTTAAATTTTCCTTGGGGTACTTTCACCTATAGGGTCCTTCCTTTTGGCCTATGCAATACCCTTGCCACTTTCCAGAGAGAATTCCTAACTATCTTTGCCAAGCTAGTCTATGATGTAGTAGAAATTTATATGGATGATTTTACATCCTATGGGTGTGATTTCCATGAGGCTTTGTCCAACTTAGGTAAGGTTCTAAACAAATGCATTGAAATGAACCTATTCCTTAGTCCAGAAAAATGTGAGTTCTTAATGACTACAGGGATTGTTCTAGGTCATTCAATATGCCATAAAGGACTGTAGGTGGACCCAAATAAGATAGTCATCATCCAAAGGGTCCCACCTCCACAAAAAAAAAAGAGATGTTAGAAGTTTTATAGGTTTAGCTTGATACCATCGAAGATTCATAAAAGACTTCAGCAAGTTAGCTTCTCCTTTATTTGGGTTATTCGCCAAAGACTCTGAATTTTTATGGTCAAAATGGTGTCAAGAGGTCCTGGACACCCTGAAGGACAAGTTGGCGACTGTACCTATTCTCCAAGGCATAAATTGGGCCTTTCATTTCCATATACATGTTGATGCCTCTCACAGACCCATAGGAGCAACTCTAGTGCATATAGATGACAAGTTACCTTATACCATTTACTTCATTAGTAAGAATCTGTCAAAGGCTGAACTGAACTACAGAGTGAGTGAAAAGGAGCTCCTAGTTGTTGTGCATTCATTGAACAAATTTAGGCATTACATTACAGGTTACCAAACATTTCTACATACTGAACATGTTGTAATTAAATACTTGATGAATAAAGCTGATGTGAATGCCTGAATTATTAGATGGTTACTTTTATTACAACAATTTGATCTAACTATTATTGATAAGCCTGGCAAGGAGAATGTTGTTGCATATTTTTTTTTATCCAAATTAACTTTTCCTGCAGGGGAGGAAGGAATGGTTGATGATCGCTTACCAGATGAACACTTATTCGTCATTTATGTTCTCTCTCCATGCTTTGCTAACATAGAAAAATACTTGGTGTCTACACTTTTCCCATCGAATTTGTCCTCCAAATAGAAAAGAAAGATTGTGAGGAAGAGCACCCCATTCACTTGGATTGGGGGAAACCTCTTCAAACTAGGCCTAGATCAAATTCTGATAAGATATTTCATGGAGGAGGAAGTCTTTGACATCCTTCTGAGTTGTCATGATGGGCCTTGTGGATGTCACTTTACAACCAAGAGGACAACATTCAAGGTGCTACAAGCTGGTTATTATCGGTCCACTCTTCACTAGGATGTGAGGAGGTATACTAGTCAATGTGATCGGTGCCAAAGGATGGGAGAGCCTACTCTAAGGGATGAAATGCCTCTGCAACCTCAAGTGACTTTCAAGCCATTTGACAAGTGGGGCGTGGATTTCATTGGACCTATTGAACCTCCATCCAGGCAAAAGTAGTACATTGTTTTGTGCACTGACTATTTAACCAAGTGGGCTGAAGCCAAGGCTATCAAGGCAGAAATAGAAGAGAAAGTGGTTGAGTTCTTAAGGGAAAATGTATTTTATAAGTTTGGGTACCCTAGAGAATCGGTCACTAGTCAAGGTAGCCAGTTTACATCTCACATGATTGAAGATTTGTTAAGCTAGCACAAGATCAAGCATAGAAAATCCACTCCTTACCACCCACAAGCTAATGGGAAACTGGAGGTGACCAACAAAGTGCTAGAGGGAATTTTGACCAAAGTGATTAGCAGCAGCAAAACCAAGGCTATCAAGGCAGCAATAGAAGAGAAAGTGGTTGAGTTCTTAAGGGAAAATATATTTTATAAGTTTGGGTACCCTAGAGAATTGGTCACTAGTCAAGGTAGCCAGTTTACATCTCACATGATTGAAGATTTGTTAAGCTAGCACAAGATCAAGCATAGAACATCCACTCCTTACCACCCACAAGCTAATGGACAACTGGAGGTGACCAACAAACTGCTAGAGGGCATTTTGACCAAAGTGATTGGCAGCAGCAGAAAATTTTGGGCAGATAAATTAGTTGAGGCCACTTGGACCTACAATACCACCTGGAAGACCACCACTGGTTCACTCCTTATGAGTTGTTCTATGGGAAGAAGGCCCTTATGTCCATTGAATTTGAATTCAACACATTAAGAATGGCAGCAAAACTAGATCTAGATCTCACCAGTGCACAACAAGAGAGATTTCTCTAGTTGAATGGGTTAGATGAGTTTAGAATGTAAACCCTCTTGCACATTGAGGTGACTAAATTTCAAAGGAAGATATGGCATGACAAGGACATAAAGGAAAAATAATTTCAAGAAGGTGATTGGGCTTTGTTGTATGATTCTAGATATAAATATTTTAAAGGAAATTTAAGGACTAGATGGTTAGGGCCTTATGTCATAAAGAAATATCATGATAATGGTTCAGTGCAAATAAGAACTATTGATGCAGAGGCTATTCGTTTACTTGTCAATGGGTATAGACTAAAGTTCTACAAGAAGCCCTCGTCAAAGAAAGAATTCATTAATGGCATCAGCAAGACAGCGATGGTGGTGCAGCAAGTCTCAACTTCTACCCCATCAAGTCACTTAAAAAAAAGAGAAAAAAAAAGAGAAAAAGAAGAAAAGAGAAAAAATAAGGAAACTCAGGTGAAAACCTCCATGAGGCACCTCAGTCCCACTATTGGGTTGGAAACCTCTTGAGCTGGCCCAATGGTGTCAAAACAAAAAAGAGTTAAAAATATTCAGGGTGAAAAGCTCTTTTGAGGCACCTAGGGCAAGCAACTAGGATGAAAACCTATTGGAGGAAGACTAGTTGTTTTCAAAAATACAAAACACACACAAAAAAAAGATAAAAGAAAAGAGAGAAAAGAAAACTTTGAAAATGTTGTTTGCAGGTCAGTAAGAGGAGGATCAAAGCAATAAGAGAGGATCAAGAGGACCTATACAATTCATGTTTTAATTTGTCCATTCCATATCCTTCATCATCCCATCATTCCCTCTATTTATGGACTCATCTAGCTCAGTTTGCAAGCATTTTGTGTTTTCTACAGGATTCCCTGTAAACCTATGGGATTCCCTGAAAACCTGCAGGATGATCCTGTATGAATTACAATGGGAATCCCAAGGAACATGACCCTATAGCAAGGGGATGACCTCCTTATGTCAAAAAAATAAATTTATACTTCACCACCTCATCACCATGCCTCTATCCACCATGATTACCCCTACATTCATCCAATAAGCAAGTTTCTAAAAATTACAATTTTCAAAAAAAAAGAAAAAAGAAGAAGGATAGAGATAGAGAACAAGGGGACAATAATTGAAGGCTATACTTCTCATTCATCAATCCTTAAACCCCTTCTCTACCCATGAAAACCATCCTCATTCTCTATAAGTGAAGGAATGAATAAAAATTTAGGGGAGAGGCAGCTACTGGACATCCTGTAGGAAATCGTGTAGCAGCCTATCCCACAAAAAAAAAATCATAAGTTGCAGCCATCTTCAGCATGGAGATCCAAATGTAAAATAAGATCCTTCAGAGCATAGTAGTAGTAGCAAGATCATCAACATCACCATCCAATACCTACACATCAAAGAAAAAAACATCAAAGGAGGAAAAAAAAAAAAAAAAAAAACAGAAAAACACATGCAGGAAATACACAACAAGGACATCACTCTCCAATAGGCAACATCAAGGCATCTTACCACAGGTATGTTATCTCTCTTAAGCTCTCTCGTTATCATAATATGATCAAACATGTAGATTTGTGAAAGAGTTGGTTTTACAAGCAAAGATGGCTAGTTAACTTGGCCACCTTCGACTAGTCAACGAGGAGAATACAGTTAGTTCATTATGCTTGTGGCAGCAGTCAAATTAGGACAAAGAAGATTTGAGGTCGAAAGTGATTAAGTTATGGATGCCCAAAGTGGGAGTTGATTATGAGGTAAGGAGAATGATCATGTGGTAGTGGGACCAATGGTCCAAAAATGGGAACTCATACTTTAGTTGCCAGCACACCATCCCACACAAATCACCCATATGAGGAAATAAAACGTTGATTCCCATGCATAGGAGGCATTCACAATCTCAAGGCTACATCAAAGCAAGCTTGCTCTAGACCTCTGAAGCAGTCTACAGGAAAGACAGTGAGAAATTTTTTCAACGTAGGAGCAGCTATAAGATCCTACAGGAAAACCTACAGGATCCTACATGAGATCCTATAGGATGAAGAAAAGTCATCTATAGGATTGGAAAAGAGCATTTTAGAAGGGAAAAACCAAAGGTTGGTTGCATCAGGCAGTGAGAAGGAGGTAGCAGATATATCTTCCCACATTTTCCAAGAAGCAAATATAGAAAAGCATTCTATTTTGTTAAAGATATTACAGTCTAGGGGAATTGTGCACGTAATTTTCATTTAAAATCTCTCACCCATTAGAATTTGGAGTTAGACCTATACAACCCTCCACATCCATCAGAAAAATGACAGGGGGATTTAACAAGAAGGAACCCACCAACACAGTGAGAATTCATTAGCACCCTCCTGTATTAGAGATATTCACAAGGCACAATTGGATGGGTTTATTTGAAAAAATGAGGGGATATGAAGATGAAGCAGCTAGAGACTTTGCGCTTGCCCTCATACCACTAACTAGGACCCATGCCATTGTTGTGGTGAAAGGCCTCTCTGTAGAACTCACCCCTGAAGTCATAGGAAGAATCACCACACTTCCTTTAGGGTTGCCTTGAAGAAGAGGAAGAAAAGGAGGAGGAAGGTGATGAAGATATAGAAGAAGATGTAAAGGAAGAAACTGATGAACAGAGTGAGGAGAGAAAAAGAAGAGAAAGACAAGTATGAGAAGGAAAATGGAAAAGAGGAAATAAAAGACAAGGAATAACAAAAATCTACAATGCAAGGCAAAGAAGAGGAGGAATCACCAAGGGTATCTTTAGAACCCGCTGAGAAAGAGGCAAAAATTGCCCTCGCTACCCTATGTACCCCTATCAAGAAAAAAGGGAAGAGACAAAGAAAAATGCCATTGTACTTTAGGAAAATAAAAAGTATAAGGATTAGGCAAGGGAAACCTCAAGCATCCACCAAAGTTCCTATTGTTATTGAATAATCACCAAAAGAACAAGAAAAGATAGCTCCTCTTGCAAAAAATCAAGGAGAAGGATCATCAGGTCAAGCCTCTCCCAAATATCCCATCACTTATGTTAGGAGGCTTCTCACTAGATCTACCTCATCCAAAGGAAAAGGTCTCCTACAAGAGACACAGAAGGAACTACAGGAAGTAGAGGCCATCCTACAGGAAACTCTGCTAAACCTACAGGAAACTCAAAAATTGGACAAAGAATGGATCATGCAACAAGAAACAAAGAAGGTGGATCTAGAACTAATGGAACCTAGTCCTCAACCCAACCTTGACTCTTACTGCAAGTTCATTGAAGGGGGTAGGGTCATTCCACAAAAATTTTCCATCCCCTTATTCTTTGAGCTTGAGAAGGAAAGGGCAAGAACACATAGGTGGATGCAAATCACCAAATCTAAAGGAGTGGAGGATATAGGCCACATGGAGGAGAAAGTAAAGGAGATGTGCAGAGAACTGAGCAGCTTGAGGGACAAAGAGGAAATTATGAAATCTCAGTTAGAAGCAGAGAATGTATGCCTAAGGGGATAGTTACAAGAAAGAGAAAGTGAGTTGGCATCCATGTCGATTCTATCTTAGAGGCAATCCAGTGCAGGATGCCAACAAAGTCCTATGCATTATATCTTAAGGAACAATGGCTACAGTTCCAAATAAAGGCTTTAGCATAGAGAGGCACTATGCTCTTCCAAGACTTTAGACAATTCATTGATCTCTTTGATCAAAGAACCTTTGAGGATAGAGCTAAAATGTTTGAGTTTTACCTACATAACTTGGCCTTAACAGATCTGAATGTGTTGGACCCTAATTCAAAACTAGGGGACTTGTAATTGATGTTTTTGGCATCATGGATGAATCATGAGGTGGCAAGAGCTGCAGAAATGAAGAAAGTAATGGCAAGAGAAGAGACAAAAACCCTCACGATAAGAGTTGAGCAATCAAATCCAATGGATGTCATCAGCACCCACAACCTAATTGCAAATTATCCTTGACTTGCAATCGGTACCTTGCTTCCCAAAAGCAAGAAATCACACACTTTGAGGACATGTTCAAGTTTCTAGGGGATGACAACATGAAAAATTTCCAAAGGAGATGGAACACCTTTCCCTACAGTCTGAAAATCATAGAGTACCATTCTCCTTAGAGAATGAGATAAGCATTAAACAAAACACCCATGTACAAGCAAGCTCTCAAAATACTCAAAGTCAATTGGATTGGCTTGAGACTCAGTCCACCACTACTCTTAGGAATGTTGGAAGGAAGGAAGGAAGAGGAAGAAAGGAAGTAGTGGGAGGAGATAGAGAGGAAGGCAAGATTCTATGCACAGGAAGAAGTAACTACACTAGAAGCATGGGATGTCACGGAGGCCACTAGAGCAATGAAAGACATGGACACAGATTGAGTTTCTAAGAGGATGAGCAACACTTTTAGTAGGGGGGTGATGATGAGCCTCATCATTGGGTAACTATATGGACCTTGATACACATCCTAGCTTATTTCAATCAACTCCTCTCATAATTTCTTACCTACTTTGATTACATTTTTCTTAATGAGATAAGTAAAAGTAAGATATTATGCCTAACAGACAAATGTGCATTGATTGCAGGTTTTTTAGAGAAACTCATGGGAATTTTGGCTAATTAAGGAAAAAAACTTGAATGAGACAAGGAGGAGAGATTGTAGGAGATAGATCCTCCTTATTTACTCCTCACTCATTCAAATATTCCTCCATCAAGTCACACTAGCTCGGGGTTACAAGTAGCCAAGTCATGAAGATCAAAAGGTAGTCAAGCTAGTGATAGTTAAAGAGCTAGTTCTTCTTGAGTTTAGGATCCGAGCCTCCCTATATTTAAGGAATTCATTGGAGACTTCAGTTGTATAAATAAGGAGCCCTAGAGCCTCATTAGGATTCGAATTTTTGATGTAAAATCACTAAGAATTTTTCAAGTTCAAGACTTGTGGAAGACATTGTTATGTAAATTTTTGATTTGATAATGAGAATGAGCATTTCTTTGATCCAGCACTAAGTTGACTCAAAGGTTTGAATCTCTTGGCTTAGGGCCCAACCCTAGAAATAAAGGATCCTCTTACTGTATTTTTATTCTTAGTTGATTTCATAGATTAATGGTTGAATTGTCTTTAGCCTTATTTCATTGCAAGTAGTTGTTGATTTGATTAGTTTGCTTCGATTTGTGCATTGCTTCAGCAGTAGCTTAGGAATATAAAGGAATATCAAAAAGATGTTAGTAGGTGGATCTGGCCTCACTCCTCCCTTCAGGGATCATGGTTTAAGGAAAGAACTCCTATGCAGCCCCAAAAAGACAGAATTCTGATTTCTCATGGAATTTAGGGTTTTTTGTTACTTAGGCTAGCATTTTACTAGTTTTCAGGAATAGGATTTAATTTCCATTTCTGATGTCTTCAACCTTGCATTAGATCTCATAAAGGTTTCACATTAATATCCAAGTTTTCCCATGCATAAGTAACAACATAATAAATTTCTGTTTTTCCTTAGTTAATTGAAAAGCTTTCTTACTTAACATGATTCATGGATAAAATTTCAATGATTGATGTAGTGCAGGAGTTTTCACAGTGTGGATAGATTTCATGACCAACAACCCCATCCTAACCTCATCCATCCATGGTTATCACTTTCTTTCACTGAATCCCTCACAAAATCTATCATTCCATAAGAATACTTCGTCAAGCTTGTTGAGCAAATCCAACCATCTCACAACTCTGTTTTGAGCTCTGAAGGAGTCCTAGGCACTCCATTGCTTCATTTCACCCACCATTCACCTTCCCTAAGCCTTACATCACTTCCAAATCCCTCCTCTTGCTCTTAGTTGTATCCTGTAGGGATACAGGGGATCCTTTGGGAGCATTAGGACATGCTATAAGATGCACTAGGACATCTTGTAGGTTGACCTGTAGTGGCCTATTTTGATGCCAAATTGTGGAAAATTTCCCTAGGAAGATAGGAGAAGACCCCTACTTTCCTCCCAAGCCATCTAACCATTCACCCTGATCTGTAATCCACCTGCCACACCATCAAGAGAAGTTAGCATAGAATTTTTGGATGTTTCAAATTGCATGCCTAGGAGAGTAGGATTTCACACATGTTAAATTAGCATTATTTTGAAGCAAAACCTCTTAGCAATTAGTTAGATGAATGGTGTGTTTAGCATTTGATTTCAGTCTTTTCCCTTACTACAGTAGACAATGTTTCCTTTAGTGAAAATTTCCATTTTTTTCTCATTGGTAATCAATATTCTTCTGAATCAATAGAAGTCTTGTTTAAAAAACCATAAGTGGTCTATTGCCAGCTTAGAAGTGACAAAGAGAGTACCCATCACATCTACTTGTGTATACAACACTATAATCTCCAAGTTTGTATGAACCCCAAGTTGATAAAGTAAAGTTGGTAAACACAGGAGTTGCAACATTATTGCTGCAATATTAGTGCACATTAGTGATCCAGGTGGATATTGTTGGCCACTTGCCTATTCCACCTAGACCCCCTAGTCAGTTTCATTTGTTTCCTTGTTCATTTTAGCATTTACTATTTTTAGTATTTTTTGGGGTCCTGAACTTCCGGAGAAGTTTTGAGCCCCTAAACAACATTTCTTTGGGGTCTACAGCAGGCCCATGGACATTGTTAAGGGCCTGCAGCAAAACTTGTAGTACTTGACGAGACCTTTTCAACAAAGTATCATATGTTTCAAACAGAGATAATATGACCAAGTTATGACCCTGGGAAGTTGGCTGCCCAACAAACCCCAACGGGGCCCACAAACTCTTAGTGTTACATCCCCTAGGATTAGCATTTTGGTTGTTTAGGTTTTTCTCATTTTTTTCAATAATAGATAGGCCCTTGAGCTTCATTGTACACAATTTACAGGCATGTAGTCGCCACATCTCTCCTCAAAGATAAGCTACCATCGCCTGAGCTATCTTATTTCCATTTCTGTTTGTAAGCATAGTTCAATATTTTTCTATTATTCAAATGAAGTTTTTTTCTATTGCATCTTTGTGTTTATCATTATATATGTAACTTGTTGCATTCTTGTTTAATTTAGGATTAGTGGTATCAGAGCAGTCTGCTCTTTCTCAGTTTTTCTTTGCATGTCCCCAAAGAGGTCAGGGTATAAGGAGTTAGGCCCTGATGTGGTTGAACCATTACATGATCAACCTCATAAAACTCAACAGCCTCTCATGGTGGAACAAAATAAAGATGAGGGGGTAGGATATCCTTTCAAAATGGTGCTCGAGGAAGTCCTTGAGTGACAGAGGGACGCGATGATGGATAATTTTTTCTAGATCCTTTGATGACCACCAACAGACGATGCATCTTCATCCAACAACCACTATTGGCTTTAGGGGGCCTGACACAGATTCAACATTAATTAGCCAAACAAATCCCTACACTACTAGCCCTTTCGGCATCAAACGACGAAGCGCAGAATGAAGTCTCACCCAAAGCAGTATGGGGGGATGTTGGAACCAAGTTTCCACACCCTGAGATGGTTGTGATGTCGTTCGGTTTATTCTATCCATGCCTTTGCATAGGTGATCTCACTCTAGGGCTTGTAAGACAAACCCTCTATTTTGGCTTTCAATACCTTCACGAAAGTATATGATCAACCTTCGCATAGCCCTAACCTGGGGCTCAAGTACTTTCGAGCTGTTATGGAAGTGTGCCTTGCAGATTCGTTAATTACCCTAAGTGATTTTCTAATCTTTCCGAATACTTAAAGTTATCACCACGTAATCAGATATTCATAATTGTGTTTAATTATTCAATGTAAATGCATTCATTCACACATCATAGAAGCATAATAAAGGAAATTCATACACAAAATATCTAAACCATCAACAGAACAAATACACAGAAATTGCAGAATAACTCATTTTATTAATAACTTCCAAGTGTTACAGACTCTGTCCACCCTGCGCACATAGCTGTAGGGGTCTGCACACACAGTTGTGGATTTATACTGTAGGCCTTTGCGCACTCAGCTGCAGAGCCTCTACCTACGCTACAAGCCAAGACTTTAGGTTTCCTGCTTCAAAGCTATGACTCTCTTACATGTTTTCTCAGTTTAACTACTTAGATCTTAACTCTTTTTATACAATCCCATGGTCTGCAGACCATGGGTAGATCTCTTACAGCTAACTTTACTTTACAAAAATAAGGGTGGAATACCATTTATGACACATAACACTTTCGTGCTCCACGACCCCAAAATGCAAAATCTTTACAATAATATTACAAAAATTGACTTAAGCATGCGCTTTTAGCCCTAAAATTGCCCTTGGGCGATCCCTCTCCCAACAATCCCCCAACACAAACATTGTGACTCACCCTCAAGAGACTTAGTAGGCACGGGGATCTTTGTGCAAAGCCCATCAAGCTCGACCCTGATGATCGCAACATCAACTATGTGATGAGCCCTAAAAATGGATAATTATATGGGCTCATTCAACCTCCTAATTCAACTTAATCCACCATTCTCATTAGTTTATTGCATGTTTTTTATTATATTTATGCTAATAGAGTGAATTGGGTTAGTCATATGCAACAGTCTAATTGGTGCTTTGTGTAGTCTTTTTGGTCAATTTGGATGAAAAATCAAGGTTTAAATGAGCACTTGGTAGCCAAATTCATGGAGAGGATTTTTAGGAAGGTGTCCCCTTCATTTATGGGCCCTTACCTCGAATTCTCCACCATCAGGTCGGAGTTCAAGGGCCACAAATCAATTATCACAAGGGCAACCAAGCAAGTCAAGTAGGAATACTGTTAACTGCAAGTTTTGGGCAGCCGAGTCCCTAAAGTTTAGGAGGACTGTTGGGGTCCACAATTTGTATAAATAAGAAGGCTTAGGGCCTCATTTGGGTTAGCCAGTAGTTAGTCACTTTGTAGGCAGAAGTTAGCTAGTTTGTAGTTCGATTTTAGTCAATTTTTTAGGCAGTAGTTTAGCTCTGCATTTCAGCACATTTTCAAGTTTTCCTTGTAGATAGTTTTTGATGTAACTATTATTTCTTGAGCAATAAAGATGAATCCAGCTTTGCACCAGCTCTAATCTCTCTTAGGAGGCTGCAGCTCTTGGGGTTGGGCTCATCTCAAGTTCCTAGTACCTCCTTTGTTTACCTTTATGTGTTTTTGCTGCGTTCTTGGAATAAAATCTGCTATTTAAATTAAAATATTGTTTAGTTACTTAGGTTGCTTTTGACGGTTAAAGTAGTTTTTCATGTTCAGATTGATTTGATAGGTTAATAATAGAGAATAGCTTCAGAAAAAGGCCACCAAGCACCTCTGATCTCACCTCTCCCTTAGTGGGATTGAGAGCTGGGACAAAGGTGACATTGCTGCCAACAAAAACATTGTCTTTGCTTACCCATGCAATTAGTAGTGTTAGATTTTTAGCTGTTGAACTTGATATAAGTTTTTGGTTGCATGCTTAGGGTTATGATTGCTTAGTTGCATAGTTATTTTAGGTGGTTTCATTGCAAATAAACTTTTGTTCCATTTCTTTGCTGTTATCTAGGTCATAATAGACTAACATAACTAGGTCTTTGATTTTCCAAGTCCTTGTTTGTTTCGTTTGAAAAACAACTTGCAGAGCACCTGTTATCCTTCCTTATCTACCCATACTCCACCAATCCTACCTGCTTCATCCTCCAACCCGTTTTCTTTCCTCATGTTTGCCATTTTGTCCACATAACCCTACCGTTTTGTACAACATTGCTTCAGCCCTCTTTGAACAAATCCAGCCATCTACATCTTCTCTCAACTCCATGCACCAGTCCCTAGACCACCTCAAACCCATATCCTACCTCTATGCCCACTCCTTCATCTTTCTTCATCCATCCATCCTCCAAAATCCCATTTCTGAACATCCTGTAGAAAATCACAGAACATCTTGTAGAAATTCTAGAACATCTTGTAGAACCCCTGCAGACTTCCTGTAGAAGCTCACGAATGAGGTTTCTTGATAGCCAAACTCTGTGAAACTCTCTGGAAGGGTGTTAGAGACCCCTTAGGCCTTCTTTAAACCTTCCTGACCTCTTCCAAGCATTTCCTCTCGCCGATCCACCTCTGCACAGTCAAAAATAGTGAAAGCACTTGCATGATAATTCTGACAACTTATTCAAAAATACAAAAAGATGTTTTCTTTAGATATGAGTAGCTTAGACACATGCATTTTACCTTCCTAGAAGTAATGTCATCTCTTTCAGTAGCTTGCATCCTCTTTTTCGCATCAGTCAGACTAGCTGGTAAAATTAGGGTTTGCCAGGGTTTGCGCTTTCTTTTAGCTTTTCAGTTTCTTTTCGCAAGCATATTAACTTCCTTCGAGTTAGCTTCCATCTATCACTTAACAAGCTTCTTCTCAAGGCTCATATAAGTTGGCTTGAGCCCCTAGCGGACTTGTGCCAGCTAACCAAGTGACAACTGCGGCAAGAGCTAGTACTTGTGCATACAGCACCATCGCTTCCAAGTTTGTTACGAATTGCCGGGTTGATAAAATTAAAGAAGGGAGTCCCGGGAGTTGCAGCATTATTGCTGCAACACTGGGGCCCACCACTCTTTTTGGAGCCGTTGCCGGGGAAGCGTCAGAGTATTGGTGATTGCCGTTATTCTTCTATTTTCTACTACAACCTTCTGCTAAGTAGTTTATTTCATTTCCATTCTGCAATTTCATTTCCCTAAAAGTATACTAGACATTTCTTGCTTTCATAGATTAGCCTTTCAATTTCGCAATTTCAATTGTGCAAGTGTAGATTAACATTTCAATTCCTCAAGCGTAACCTAGCATTTCATTCCTACAATTTCATTTCAGTAAAATAGATCAGTCCTTTCTTGCTTTCATTTCAATTCCTCATTCTCATTTCAGCAAGATAGTTAGTTGTAGTTCAATCTATTTTAGTTTTGCAGGTACAAGAAGAAAAATACAAAAATCAAGCAAAAACATTTCCTTTCATGCCTGGTAGGAGTAGAGATAAGTCAAAAAAATACTTGCACAACACCCCCCACTGCTTCACACAGCCAACCTTCTCTCTTCTTCGATGGTTGTGATTAAGAAGAACCCCTGGGCAGACATCAAGGCATATTTAAAGAACCTCTAGGGGAGAAGAAGAACAAAAAAATTCCACTGGAGCAAATGGCTACAAATAGAAATTTTGGGAGCAGTACTTTTTCTTCCAACTCAATCCTTAGAGGTGAATGTGAGAATCTAATGGAAGATTTCAAGAGCGAGATGAGGCAGTTTCTTGCCATGCAACTGGATACCTTACAGATCCAAAGGAAGCAAGAGGAAGCTAAGAGGGCTTTGGCCATTTTTTGTCCCAGGTGCACTAGAAAGAATCCTAGGAATGAATGTCCATTGCACTCCCTAGAAGTGTGTTTTGTCTATGAAGAATACCATCCTACGAATTAGTGCCCTTCCTTTCCTGGACTTAAAGTTGCATATCAAAGAGCCAAAGAAGCCATTGAATCGCTCTATTATATGAACCAAAGGAGGCCACATGGACCCATACCCTACCAGCAAGGAATGCAAGGGCCATCCCAGACCTATTACGACCCCTATTGAGCCACTTTCATGCCTTATTAGGTTCCCCCTGCTCATCCTTCCTAGTCCACACCTCATCCTTGTTCCTTCAGAGATCCATATTATGCCCAACTAGTTTCTCATTCGTTTCACTCTTATGCTCAGCCACAACCTCAGTGGAATGCACCTCATCAAGGGTGGAGACCCTAGTACAACTCTCCTCCTGCTCATTTGCCTCCACCACCTGCCCAACCACAACCCCATCCACATCCATCTCAAATACACACCCCCACTCAACTACCCATACCACCATTTCCAAACATGCACATTGGAATACCTCAACCCAATTGCAAAGCTAAGGCACAACCTGTCCAAATGACTCCTCTTGAGCTCAATGATCCTCACCATAGCTGAGGAAGAGTATTGCAGAAAAGAGATTATCTTAAAAGCATTGAAGGACCACATGCAGCAAAAGAAGATTCAAATGAGGAAATCAAAGAACCATGGGATGCACTTGATGAAGAGAAGACCTCAGAATTAGAGATCGAGAGCGTTCCTCATGGTTACCATCAAATCCTCTATGTATTCAAGAGAAGACTCAGCAAAAAGAGAAAAATGTGAATGTCATGATAGAAGAAGATATGGAGAATGATCCAGATCAGTAAAAGGACCAAGGATATCAGATCTATATTGAGATATGGTTTCAGATGGTCACTAAGTTGCAGCAGTACTCTCTTCCTCAGCTATGCTCAATCCCTTCAAAGTCAAATCATTTGTTCTCTGAAATCCGGATACCTATCAAAGCATGCATTTCGAGCCTCCACATAATTTTGTCTCTAATCTCGATGTGCACATGGCTCCATTGTAAGTATTCTTATACTTGAAAATGATTTTGTTTTTCAAGTAGGGTAGGGTAGAAAAAAAAAAGAAAAAAAGGAAAAAGAAAAAATGAAAATGAGAAGAAAATAAAAATCTAAGGTGAAAACCTCCTCGGAGGCGCCTCAAATTAGCTCATTGATTCAAAACCTCCATGAGGTGGTCAATGGGTTAGAAAAAAAAGAAGAAAAAAAAGAAAAAGAAAAAGAAAAAGAAAGAGAGAATAAGATCCCTATGTGAAAACCTCCCTTGGAGGCACCCAGAGCAGGCAATTAGGGTGAAAACCTCCATGAGGCACCCTAGTTGTTTAAAAAAAAAAAAGAGAGAAAAAAAGAAAAAAATAAATCTACTTTCTATTGAATAATTTGAGGTTGCAAGAAGGACATTGTAGGTCAGGAGGATCGCTCAAAACAAAGACAGAGGAAGTTTTGTGCTTTCTACAGGAAGTTCTGTGTCTTCTACAGGAAGCCTACAAACAAGCCCAAATCGATCTCCGAAGAGGACCATAAGGCTAGGAATATGTCCATGAGGCCTGAAAGCATCCATATTTCCATTCCTCACCCTTCTCCATAAAATTTTCCATCTCATTGTGCTTCTTTCCTAAAAACTGCGTGTTCTACAGGAAGTTCTTGTAGGAATTACATGATTTCTACAGGAAGCTAGAAATGGATTGCAAAAAGGCAGTTTGGCGAGCATAATAGCTTCCTAAAGGGTTCATTAGTCCTCCTACCTTCTTCAAACTCCTTCTCCATCATTTCTATGCTTGCATCACAGCCCAAACTCATTTTTTCTTACCATGCAAAAAACTGCAGAATGCTTGGAAGCAAAAATACATGGTGCTGAAATTTGTTTTTTCCCTAACTTGAAAACTGTGCATCCATTTACAAAACTGTTACATGGGGAGTTGTATAGGGATGATGGCAACATGCCCGAGCAATTTCAGCCAATTCCAGTGCATGGTTTCCATGAAATCAGCCTCCATCACCTTCATCCATTTTTACATTTTCTCCATATCCGTGCATCCATTTCAAAACTTGTTTCATGGGGAGATGCATATGGGTGACACTAACCTACCCAAGCAGTTTTAGCCGATTCCGATGCACGGTTTCCGAGAAATTGATCTCTGTAATCTTTAGCCATTTTCCATTTTTCTCAAAATTTGTGCATCCATTGATCGCAATTTTGCTTTGGGAGGTGCATAATGATGACAAGAACATGCTTAGAAAGTTTCATATCGATCTGCTCTATCGTTCAGGAGCAATGGCGAAAACAAGTTTATGTCCTGTGAAAATTCAACATCAGCAACTTGAGGGTGCAGATGTGAACGTGGGAACAACTTCCTGTAGTATAGATCCAGCCAGAGGGTACCTGCACAAGAAAAACGGCCATGAATTAGCAACCAAGCCATCATGCAACCACAGAAACACATGCAGCAGTAAAAAGTACCTCACAGCAGCCATATTCGACTTCTAGGTACGTGACTAAACTCATTCCTCTGATTGCATGAATATAATTTGAGAACTGTGTGAACAATGAGATGGTTGTGGTTAAAAAAAATTGGTGGCCAGCCAACTGGCCACCCTCATCCAGTTCTCTAGTGCTCATCCAGAAATCATGCAGCATGCGTGTACAGGTAACTCACGTGAAATAAAAAATAGGGAGTGTTGGCCGTTTGAACTCCAGTGCAACTGATCAAGAAGAAAACATACAGGTAATAAATAGCATTGCAGTCTTCATGTGGCCACGTACACCTAGCCACTTCACTCCCTCATCAAGAATCACGCCGCAATTTAAAATGCTCAGCTGAAACTCACACCACCTGCTATTCATTTGCACTTGACTGAAGTATGCATCGAACACTTCCACAAAATGATGAACTAGTCGTCCTCCACTGGTTTCTACCTGTCTTTGAGAGTTTGTTGTGTATCAGGCTCGCTCAGAGGCACAATGGCGCTCTATAAGAAACGGGGGGTCTTCTACAGGAAGTACGGCACAACTTCCGGAGTAGAAAAGTCTGGACTTTTCTTCATCGAGTTTGGAGTTCTGAGAGAGGTAGGCTTGAAAAGACACTCTTCCGTGCATGATATGTTCGAAAGGTGGTGAATTAAACTATTTTGAATAAGAAAGTATGAAACAAGTCTACCTGTTAAAAAAAAATAGCAGCTGCTTGTGTGTGGCACAGAATTTCTCAGTTGATTTTGTTCTCCTCCACGGTTCTTGTTAAAAAATTCCTTCTATAGAAACGATAAACCACTGTAAGGGCTAACATGTGCATAAAGAATGTGACTTTTATGTGGTTGGGGATAAAAATTAAGCTCTGCACTCTGTCTGTGAGAGCCTAATTCCCTTTTGACAGTCGCGTTTTGGGCAGCAACAACATTCTAACCAAGGATTTGGCGTAAAGTGAAATATAAACACTTGAGGGATATTATCTTCCAAGTTCTGGGGAGGAAACCATACACAAAATTCCCCTTCTGATCAGAGCACAGGCCAAAACAGAGCATTCTCATCATGCTAGGAGGGTTTATCAAAAAGGAACCCTCAGATTCCAGGAAATTGCGGGAAACTCCCGAGGTGGTAGACCTATTTACCCATGCCAATTGGATAAGCTTCTGTGATAGAATCCAAGGTTATGATGATGAGGTAATAGAAGAGTTCTTAATGTCCCTGCAGCCTAAATCCAAGATACCGGCCACTATAAATTTCAGAGGGTTGACCTTAAAGCTTACCCCACCACTCATTAGAAGAGAAATCCATTGGAAAAGAAACACAGGACAAACCGCCATAGAGAGAACAAGAAGAGAAACAAGGAAAAGGCCAAATTGCAAAGCCTAAAGCTATGGGAGGAACAACGGCACAAACAACCAGGGAGAAGAGATTGCAGAGTAGGGCAGAAAGGATTGAAAAAATTCCAAGCAAGTGAAGGCACACCCAAGGCAACCACAGAAAAATTAAAAGAGAAGGCACCTCTAGCTAAGCAGGCCAAAACAGTGAAAACCGTTTCTACAGGAAATAGTGAAGATCGTTTCTACAGGAAACCAGAAAACTATTTCTACAGGAAGCCAGGAAACAATCACACGGGACTTTCTACAGGAAGCATGGAGATAGGGAAACAAAAGGAAAAAATCGTCTGAGATTTTAGCCAGGGAGGCAGCAGCTGTGCTGGCCACCCTAAGCACATCTCCAAAGCAGAAAGGGAAGTGAAATAGGGAGCCTTCCATGTATTTTAAAGCAAGAACGAGCACGTGGATAAAAATTGGCAGACCCCAGCCACAGTCAAAAGAGAAAAATACAATTGTAAACACCCTAGCTACACAAAAGGAAAAGTCTCCCTCAAAGGCATCCATCACCTATAAACGGGGAAGCCCGAAGACATCCACCTGGAGAGAAAGAATGAAAATGTTGGACACAAAGGCCTCTCTACAGGATGCTGCGATAGTTCTACATGAAGCTGAGAATTCTCTAGGAAAAGGAGCACTAACAGTGGTAAGAAGTAGAGAGAAAAGCATGGTTTCATTACTGAGAAGAGGACATCACTTCAGAAGCTTGGCATGACAAGGAGGAAGAGATAGATTAGTTTCTCAGAGGATGAACAACACTTTCAATAGGGGGGTGATGATGAGCCCCAAAAATGGATAATTATATGGGCTCATTCATCCTCCTAATTCAACTTAATCCACCATTATCATTAGTTTATTGCATGTTATATAATATATTTATGCTAATAGAGTGAATTGGGTTAGTCATTATGCCAACAAGTCTAATGTGTGCTTTGTGTAGTCTTTTTGGTCAATTTGGAGACAAAATCAAAGGTTTAAATGAGCACTTGGCAGCCAAATTCATGGAGAGGATTTGTAGGAAGGTGTCCCCTTCATTTATGGGCCCTTACCTTGAAGTCTCCACCATCAGCTCGGAGTTCAAGGGCCACAAAATCGATTATCACAAGGGCAACCGAGCAAAGACTAGTAAAGTTGTTGTTAACTCCAAGTTTTGGCAGCCGAGTACTTAAAGTTTAGGAGGACTGTTGGGGTCCTCAATTTGTATAAATAAGATGGCTTAGGGCCTCATTTGGGTTAGCCGGTAGTTAGTCACTTTGTAGGCAGAAGTTAGCTAGTTTGTAGTTCGGTTTTAGTCATTTTTTAGGTAGTAGTTTAGCTCTGCATTTCAGCACATTTTCAAGTTTTCCTTGTGGACAGTTTTTGGAATGTAACTATTCTTTTGATCAATAAAGATGAATCCATCTTTTCACCAGCTCTAACCTATCTTAGGAGGCTGTAGCTCTTGGGGTTGGGCCCAACCCAAGTGCCCAGTACCTCCTTTGTTTACTTTCATGTGTCTTTGCTGCATTCTTAGAATAAATTCTGCTATTTAGATTTAAATCTTGGTTTGTTATTTAGGTTTCTTTTTATGGTTAAAGTAGCTTTTCATGTTCAGATTTAGTTGATAGATTAGTAACAGGGAATATCTCAAGAAAAAGGCCATCAAGCACCTTTGATCTTACCTCTCCCTCAGTGGGATCGTGAGCTGGGACAAAGGTGACATTGCTGCCAACAAAAACGTTGTTTTGCTTTGTCATGCAATTCTTAGTGTTGGAATCCTCATTTGCAGATGCTGATATTAGTAGTGTTTAAATGCTTCAGTTGATGATTTCTTACTTGCATAATTTATTTCATGCATTTCATTTCGAATAAATTGTTGTTCATTTCCTTTTGTTGTTACTTAGGTCAGAATAGAGTAAAGTTACTAGGTCATAGGTTTTATAAGTGTTTGTTTGTTCAGTTTGAAAAACCACTTGTAGAGTACCTGTTACCCTTCCTTACCTGCACATACTCCATCCAACCTACCTGTTTCATCCTTCACTTAGAACGCTTACCTTACATTTGCCTCATTCACTTACTTTGCCATGATTCTCATCTTCTTGTGCAACATCGTTTCATCCCTCCTTAAACAAATCTAACCATCTGCGCCACTCCTCAACTCCATCCTCCAAGTCTTGAACTCCCCTATGCCCCTATTTCACCTCCATACCCACTCCTTCATCTTTCTTCATCCATCCATCCTCCAAAATCCCATTTTTGAACATCCTGTAGAAAATCGCAGAACATCCTGTAGAAATTCCAGAACATCCTGTAGAACCCCTGCAGACTTCCTGTAGAAGCTCACGAATGAGGTTTCTTGATAGCCAAACTCTGTGAAACTCTCTGGAAGGGTGTTAGGGACCCCTTAAGCCCTCTCTGAACCTTCCTGACCTCTTCCAAGCATTTCCTCTCGTCGATCCACCTCTGCACAATAAAAAAAACAGTGAAAGCACATGCATGATAATTCTAACAACTTATTCAAAAATACAAAAAGATGTTTTCTTCAGATAGAAGTAGCTTAGACACATGTATTTTAACTTCCTAGAAGTAATGGCATCTCTTTCAGTAGCTTACATCCTCTTTTTCGCATCAGTAGGACTAGCTGGTAAAATTAGGGTTTGTTAGGGTTTGCGCTTTCTTTCAACTTTTCAGTTTCTTTTCACAAGCAGATTAGCTTCCTTCAAGTTAGCTTCCATCCATTAGTTAACAAGCTTCTTCTCAGAGCTCATAGAAGTTGTCTTGAGCCCCTAGTGGACTTGTGCCAGTTGACCAAGTGACAGCTGCGGCAAGAGCTAGTACTTGTGCATACAGCACCGTCGCTTCCAAGTTTGTTACGAACTACCGGGTTGATAAAAGTAAAGAAGGGAGTCCCAGGAGTTGCAACATTATTGCTGAAATACTGGAGCCCACCAAATATATGGCCACATATTCATCTACATATCCTTTTTCAATGCTCCTCACTCCACTCACAACCACTAGGCCACCACACATGGAAAACCCTGTCAGGAAGTAAATGTATTCTTCCTCCAATGTTATAGTTTCTTGCTTCACACAAAATTTCCGTTTTATGGATCCCACAAATATACCATCTTTTTTAGCAAACATACTTGGCTCATAATACTTCATATTTTGAAAAACTTCAGTAAACCATAATATTTAGGCACCACAAGGGTTGGAGGATGGGACATAGCTTGGATGCCATTTTCCTGGTGTTATCTCTTTCTAATCAATCATTGTGAATGCTTGCAAAACCAACATGCACATAAAACCATTAATTGAGCCACAATTTTTCAAGAAAAATAGGAAAAGCTTGGAAAAAACCTAGCAAATTCTTAATAAAAATTTCATCACATAAATGTTTTGAGTTTTTCCATGGACAAATAGAGACAGTCCACAAATTGTGTGTCAAAAATCTATGTTGAAACACTTAAACTCCATTATATTCCCACGAAAAAACTGTGGAAGTGTGACAACAAAACTAGGTCACAAAAATTCCACATAAAACTTGACTGAAATTCATCATGAAAAATATCATTTTGGAGAGGAGGGTATTGCAAATTATTTAGTGCAAATGACTTTTGAAATGGTTTCTTATAACTCCTACAATCTGCATCCAAAGCTGGAAGGAAGAATGGTAATTTTTTCCTCTTCTCCTATTTCTCTCTTTTCCAACATAAAAATAAATTATGGGTGTTATATAACCATTTGGGGACATCACTCCCATCATTCAAATTAGTATCATTAAGGATCATCAAACCCTAATTTAGTTGCTTCATTCCCTATACAAGTCATCACTTTGAATGCCTCCTCCTCTAAGAGTTTCTTAGCCTGAAACCCTCTAGAAATGCCTCCTTGAGGGACCAGCGCAACCTTGGTCAGGGGTAAGTGCACTTCAGTGCAGGTAGGCCCATGTTAGGGTGCTTTTCAGATAACTTAGGCCCACTTTGATCTGTGCTGGGTGAGATTGAGCGAAATCATCATAGGGTTCTAGGAATATTCTTATCTTCTGGAGGCTTCTAGAAGATTCCCACACTTATCATCTCCTATGAGCTCGAAATTAGATAGGGAATGAGTTAAGTAACATCCTATCCTCTCATCCCTTCCTCCATGGAAGCTAACTCTAAGTTTGGATGGCCATTCAACACCCTCATTTATGACCAAACCTCCTCCATTTTCCTATAAATTGAGCACTCATCTAAGTGATCAGGGGCTGGACTTTGAGAATTTGTAAGGAGATACTGTTGGTGTGAGGTTTGAGATTATAATCAAATATTGTTATGCTGCCAGAGTGTTTTGATTTTGATGTGATGTTGGCTAGAACCTAAGCTAGAGGAGTGACATTGGATCAAACTTCATGGTTGTAACTCTTCCTTCTACTTAAAAAAATTGTTTGCACCTTTTACCATATTCTTGTCTTTATGTATGATGATTATATGTGTAAATGCTTTCGATTCTATTTGCTTATAGTATATATATCTCTTGCTTTGATTGGTTTTTGTCCTCTGTTTATGATTGCAGGTACTTGTCGAGCAAATTAAGTTCAAGAAGGAGCGATGGGAGCCATACAAAGGAGACAAATGGAAAGAAAAATATAACAAGTAGGTCCCTTGTCTTATTTATCTTCTATAGAAAAAATTTAAGCACTTTAAATTTGTTGTTCTAGGTGTAGCTACCGACCTAGGGAAATTGTGTTTATCCGCAGATGCAAAATTCCACATAACAAATTGGCGACTACACTAGGGAACGATCATCGTTTTGGGTAGTTTACGTTCATCCTAGTACACCCTAGTAGACTTTACTTGCTTCCATTGATCTTGTTTCAGCCTTTTTGAAGTGTTTTTTGGTAAAATTCTGCTTGAAAGCCCCTAGGATGACCTTTCTGGCACTAGTGCAAGTTTGGTCAAGAGATAGAGCACTACAACACCCTTGGCTTGAGGACAGTGCTCTGAAGTGCACTGTCTCCCATTCAAGGCTACACTGATCCTCCTTAGGTCAAAAATTCCTCGTTTGACTTGATTTTTCCCAAATTTCCTTCTGTTTTTGCTTGCTGAAAGATCAATGATGCTTGTGTCTCTGAAATCAATTTGTGTTTCCTCTGCTAGCCCTACTTTGGCCTTGATTGTTTAGTGTTTCTTAAGTGATTTATTTATCACTATCAATTCATTGTCAAATTTAGTTTATAGTCAATTAATATTTGTTCAAAATAAAGTGTCGTAAAAGTCTTCATTTCTTTTGAAAAGGAATTGTCGTAAAGTCTTCGTTCTTGCAAAAAGATTGATTGATTTTATGTGCATTAGTTTCCTTTTGTTCATTTCAACATTAAGGGAATTGAAAAGAAAAACTTTCATCGTGCATTGAAAGAGTTTGTGTGTGCTCATAGGAATAGTTTAGGGAAATTGCATTAGATGTGTTCTTTGTTCTTTGATTAAAAGAATCTGATTTCTCTATCCCTACTAGCTAAGGTTTCCATTGTTGAAATTGAAAGAAAAGAATGCTTATCATATTAGTTTCATTCTAGGAATTTCAAAGACATCACATGGTGGACCTTGAAATGCAAATTCTTAATCAAGATCAACTTAAAATTAATACCAATTAACCTAATGGAGCACTGTCACCTAATGCAAAACATTTAGAGGTTATAGGCTAGAGATGTGTTCCGGTGTTGTAGAACATAGCATTTGTCACTAACTTGTTTGTGATACATTTCGAGTGTGATACCTCATTCCACCTATGTGAGTATATTGTAGCTCGTCCACGTACCTTTAGGTATATAGGGCAGTGTTACAATACATAAAGTATAAAGGAATTCTCTCATTGTGCAGTTTCACATTAGACAACGCTAATATGGATTGGGCCTCCACCTACTTTCAGGTATATATGGGAGGACAACACTAAGTTTCTATCCATCCTTATGTAATTGATTTGGCCACTTTGTACACTATGATACATTGAACACAACATTCAGGAAGATTTCCTACCTGTACTTCGCGATTTGTCGGGAAGTATTCTGTAGTTCACAGTTGCTTGGTAAACCTTTTTGCCTAGGTTACCCCTTTTTGTTTATTTCTTTTTGTAATAAAATCAATTAGAAATCATGGAGGAACATCAACCCTTACCCCGTCATTCGCTGAGAACAACAAGTAAACCGCCTTTACCACCCGAAGCTACAGCTATCTGGTCAAAGCGGTCTCGTTTGACTGTATCCAGTACTTCACGAACTTCTGGTTCTTCATCTTAATTAATAGAAACACCTATACTGGTACATACTATGACCCCAGTTGCTCCTACAGTTACTGGTACATCTGTTACTGAAGTGGAATCTCCACAATTACCTAAGGAAACTAGAACTGAATCTAGTGAAATGGTAAGCCAAGTTGTTCAACGACAAGTTGATTCTCAACTCGAAGTTGTTCAATCTGAGTCACACTTGTATGGTGTTCCGTCTGTCCCATTAGGTTACCAGTAATTATATGGAACCCACTCAGGTGTTGCTTCTAGCCCTTGGTCTTCACCAATGTCCTCTACAGGAATTTTATTTGGTTCCTCATTAACGGATACCAAACAGATGGACCCATCAATTCAATATCAAGTTGGCTCTTCTGGTTACCATCCTATGTATCCACTTTACACTGGACTACCCCCATACAGAGAGCAATATGAAAAATCTCCTTATCCTCCATTTTCTAAGGGGCAACCATATGTCAGTATGTTGTCATCTTTAGGTTAGCCTCGAATGATTGTCTGTCAGTGGTAGCCAACAATGCCTGTTCAACCTAGGCGTGTGTATCCATCACAACCTATGCAATCTGTCTCATCCATACCTACAACGCCTATTGTTACAGCTTTATTGTAGTCACAAGCTCAGATTGTTGTATCTCAACCTATGCAAGCTAGTCCTTCAACCTCAGACCCCCAAGTTTCAGGTGTACAAATTTAGCTTTCCCAGGTAGTTTTACAACAACCACTTGTGCCTAGAGTCTAACAACCTCGGGCTAGTTTACCTTTTACTAGAATGACTCACACTTACACTTATTTAGTGTATTCACAACCTGGTCAAGCTTACATTGGTGCACAACAACCGTTTAATCAAAAACCATTGTATCAACAACAAAAATAGTTGCTTCAACAACCTTGGTAGCCCCAATAACAACAATGACAATTCCTGCAATACCAACCTCATCATGGACTTGGTCAACAAGCCTATGTTGGGTTTGGTCAACAACAAGTTTACCGAGGTCCTTATCAACAAGCCTATGCTGGGTTTGGACAAAAACAAATGTATCATGGTGCTCAACAACAACCTTACACTAGATTTGCTCAACAAACTTACCCATATCAAGGTTATGAGCAATAGATGCCTTATGATAGCATGCAAAGGCCTATTGCCTAAGCAATCCCATCTTATCCTGGATATGCTCAACCTAACCTCAATAGACAGTTGCCTTTCATTGTGACACTTGAGTTACCAGATCTAAATCGGCTCACTAATGACCCAATTCTTTATGCACCTTAGTGGTTGGTGATTGCTCAAAAGTTACCTTTCGATATTTTTAAATTCAATGGAAACCCCAGAGAAGACCTCTCCAACCATGTCATGACTTTTCATTTATGGTGTTCATCAAAATCCTTGAATCATCATTCTATTAAATTACGGCTTTTCTAGAGAACGCTTATTGGTCCATCTATGAAGTGGTACATTGAGTTACCACGAGCTTCTTTTGATAACTTTACAACCTTAGCTACCTCATTTTTAACCCACTTCTAGTTACCCATACGATATGAAACTAGAAAGGAACTATTAACCAACTTTAAACATACTACTGCTACTCATATCTTTGATCATATTCATGAGTGGTGTCGTCGTCATCAAATGGTTAAAAATTATGTTCCTGATCATCTCTTAGCCGAGTGGTTTATAAAGTATTTACTGCCATTTATCACTAAGGATGTGGCGAAAGGTGGAGTTGTCACTGAAGAGAAAGTAATTTCTCGTGCCCAATATTTAGACTTTATTTATACATAGTCTGGCATGCTTTATGACAAGATCCTGAATGCAGCCCGGCCAGCTTTCGCTGTTCCTCCACCACCATCGAGTAAGCATTCTCATGTCAATGACGACATGATTGGTTCTTTGAGCACACAAATGGCAAGTAGACCATCTGGTCAAACACTTGAAATATCCAATCAAATTCCAAATGCATCTGACAACACTCTTGCTTTCGAAATCAATGTTGTGTCATTTGACAAAGGCAAGAATGAAAAGCAACCAAGAAGTAAGAAGAAGGGGAAATAAAGAAGAAACAAAATAATCCCCCTCAAAATAAATCATCTGATTCCTCTCCTTTGGCTAGGAAACCTCGTTACCCATGTTTAATCTATAATGATGAGCATTTTACGTGATATTTTCCTCACCGCTCCGAAGTCTCAAAGCTTCTGAAGACTTCTAATACATCCATAGTGTTGACTGATCCTTTTCCAAACTTGAAGACCCGTATGGTTTCTATAGACCATGCTTCCACTTCCCAAGCGCTTATGTTATCTGCCTCTAAGCTGAAAATTGATATTTTGTTGTCAACATGAAGTAAAGATTATGGAAATCAACCGTTGTTGTGAAATAACCAGGCTTATCAAACTAATCCTTCAACTTTGACTTCATCGGATACTATTCCACCACCTATTGCACCAAATATAATAATAAAACTACCTAAGGGAGTTGTATACAAATCAACATTTAACCCTCAAGCTTGAGCTACACAAAACTATAATATAGGAGAATATTTGGCTCAATCACCTTCTACTATGTCAACGCTTGAGGTGCTTCAGAATTGTCCCTCCCAAAAGCAAGCTTTGTTGTGACCAATTGCTGGAATTGATCCAACTGATTCCAATCTTGTGGTTTTCAACCATGCGGGTTATACGCCATAGTTACCAACACAATTAAGATTCCTAATTCAATTAAATGCCTTGAATAAACTTATTCACCGAACCATTACTGACGAGGGGGAATATACTTGTATTATGTCTATGAATTGCTGGAAAACACTTGGCTCACCGCCTTTGTCACTTTCACCAACAATATTAAAAGCTTTTGATGGTTGAACAAATACGCCTTGTGGAATCTTGAGTAATCTACAAATTGAACAAGGAGGAAAAACGGTAACTGTTGAAGTTGAGGTTGTTGACAGATCCCTTGACTACAACATTTTGCTAGGAAGACTATGGGTTTATGCTATTGCTTCTATGGTTTCAACATACTTTCATATGATTGCATTCCCTCATAAGGGCAGAATCATAGTTATTGTCCAACTCACCTTCTTTGCCTCTAGTTCACAAGCTACTAGAAGAATTCCTTTAATTCAAGGACCCCCGCTATCTCTTCAAAACATTGGTGTAGGTCTCTTCAAAGATCCTTCCCTAATGGGTACTTTTTCACTACCACCACCATCAAACATGGTAGAAGTGGCAAAAGTTGAGACTTGCAACATGATATATTCCACTTCATCTGACTTAAGGAAGATTACCAATAGTTCTGAAGTTGATAGTAGTAATGAAATCATGCCGCTAAGCCCTATTGAGCTTGCATAGCAATCAATCTTTATGGCTTGTGCAACGAACCCAAATCCATCTTCGTCAATTGTATGGGTAGATCATTCATTAGAATATGGTACTTCCTTTGATCCTTTTTCACGTATATTTTTACTGATGAAGGAATAATCCAATCAATGATGACAGAAGGAGAACCATGGGAATATTATCATCATCATTCCCATCTTCCAGATTACATAGAAGATTATTGAAATGAACTTAATCACCCTTTAGTTGTCGATTTCCTTTCAAATTTTGTTTTCATAGATACATTGGATTCTGAGCGAAACTTGTCAAATATCAAAGAAACTATTTATATCAATATTTCAACCAAACCTAACATCGTAGAAATCATTCATGTTGGAAAATCTTGTTCTCCATCGGAACCTAATATTTACCATGCTCTCTTTCATGAATTCCAAGATATATTTGCATGGTCATATGAGGAGATGCTAGGTATTGACTCTAGTATAGTTGAACATGAAATCAAAATGTATCCTGATGTCAAACTAGTGCAATAACACCATCTTGTTCACCCAAAGAAGGCTGCTGCCATAAAAATAGAAGTTGAAAAACTTTTGCGTGTTGGCTTCATTTTCCATGTTCCTCTTACTAAATGGGTTTCAAATATTGTTCCTGTCATGAAGAAACAAAGGACAATATGAGTGTGCATTGATTATAGGGATTTTAATCAAGCTTGTCCAAAAGACAATTAGCCCACTCCCTTTATTGGCCAAATTATTGATGAATGTGCCGTATGTGAAATATTTTCATTTATGGATGGTTATTTTGGTTATAATTAGATCAATATCAGCCCAGAGGACCAATCCAAAACTGTATTTATTTGTCCATGGGGCACATTCACTTATAGGAAACTCACTTAGATGAAAATGAATTATGCCTTACAGACATCAAACATATTGCTCAACCATACCTTGATGATTTACCTGCTCATTCACAAAAGCGGACTGATCACCCGCAACATTTGAGAGCTATATTTTTACGGTGTCAACACTACAAAATAAGACTCAAACCACACAAATGTGTGTTTTGTGTTGGTTCTAGTCATTTTCTTAGTTTCATAGTTTCTAAGGAGGGAATTCGACTCGACCCACTTAAGGTTCAGACCATTCTTGATTTGCCTCCACCTTCCAATCTACTACAGTTACAGAGAATCCAAGGTAAGGATAACATTCTAAGGAGGTTAATTCCCAATTATGCTGAAATGGTTAAACGATTTACTCGTCTTTTGAAAAAGGTGATACCCTTCCATTGGGATCATGTTGTGCAAGCTTCCCTTGATGCTCTTAAAGATACCTTGATTAGAGCCTCATTAATGTATTCCCCATTGGAATGGCTTTAGTCCAAGAAGAAGATGGGATTGAAAATCCGATATATTATTTGAGCTACAATCTCAATGATATAGAAGCTAAGTACTCTTATGTCGAAAAGCTAGCTCTAGCTGCTATTCAAGCCGTACAAAGATTTCACCACTATATCTTGCTACGGAAGACCACTGTCATTTCGAATTGCAACCCTATGAAATATATTCTGTCATGTCAATTTCTTGGGGGGGAATACTCAAAATGGATCATCATTTTGTAGGAATTTGATTTGGAATTCATCAAATCCAAATCAAAGAAATCTCTAGTTTTCGTCGAGATTCTTTGCAAGCTTCCCTCGAATACCATTGATTCAACATCAAAACCATTAATTTCGTCATCTGACCTGTGGTATGGAGATATACTGATTTATCTCCACACCCAAACTTTATGGCCTGCTACCTCTCGCTTGCAACAATGAAGTATCTGATACCGAGCCAAATATTATCTGATCGTTGTTGACACTCTTTACCGTCGTGGTATCAATACGATTTTAGGAAGGTGTCTCACTCATGAGGAAGCTGAGAAAGTTTTGAATGATTTCCATTCAGGTGCTTGTGGTGGACACTTATCTGGTTATTCTACCGCACAGAGAATTCTATGTGTTGGTTACTTCTGGCCTACCATATTGAAAGATTACATTATTGTTGTGAGAAGTTGTCATGCATGCTAGATCTATGGCTGTAAATCTATATTACCATCTGCACCATTGCATCCTATCGTCGTTTTTGGACCATTTTCCAAATGGGGCATTGAGTTCATGACATATAACCCCACCTCTGTCAGGGGGCATGGGTACATTATAGTCATTGTTGGCTATTTCACAAAATGGGCCGAGGTGATGCTAACATTAAACAACAGTGGTGAGATGGCTGCACTTTTCTTTTTCAACCACATGGTTGCCCGATTTGGTGTACCATAGGCTATAGTTACAGATCATGGGACACATTTTCGCAATCACATGATGACTGAATTAACTGCAAAGTTAGGACTTTCACATGATAGTTCTACTCCTTATTATCTGCAAGCAAATGGACAAGTTGAGGCCATCAACAAAGTCATGAAGAAAATGATTCAAAGAATGATATGGGTTCATATACGAAACTGGAATTTAATTCTATACTCATCTTTGTGGGCATATCAAACCTTGGTTAGGAATGCAACTGGATTCACACCATTTCAATTGGTGTATGGTCTAGAGGAAATATTTTCGATACAATGTGAATTTTCATCTCTTAAACTTGCGATTGACCTATTACCCGACACTTCTGATGAAGAGGCACGTTTCTTAGAACTCATCCATCTGGATGAAACCCATTGTGAAGCTGCATTGTGTTACATGAGCATTCAACTCAACAAATTCATCATAGTCTAGTTAACTTAGAGGTCTTGTATTTTCAAGGAAGTTGGATTCCTATGTATGTGATTATTAATGTTTTGAGTGGTTAAAATAGGAATTAATTAGATATTGTGAGGATATTTGTAAATGCTCTCTAATGTAGGAAAACATGAGTGATTAATGATGATGAGAGAGTTGGAAATCAATTGTAACTCTTATTGGTCTCATGATTCGAGGAGCTAGAGAGGATTCTTAGGGATAAGTAGGAGTCAAAAGTGGACTTAGAAGATATTTAGGATTCAGTTTAGCATATTAAGGTTCTAAACCAGAATCAGTTCAACAGAACCTTTTGTATAAATGTAAGCATAAAGAAAAAGTAGGTAGAGGAGTAGCTAGAGAGTAGCTAGTGAGTCAAAGAGTTAGATTGTAAGCCTACGGGCAAGAAAAGAAAGGCCACTGATCAGAAAATTAGGCTAGAGACAGAGACTCTTGTGTAAATATTTGTTTATTAATACAAACAATTCGATTCAGAGTTTGTACAATGTGTACTGTGTAATTGAATTGTAATTTGTGTGTGGATTAGAGATTTTTAATTGTATATATATGCAGGTGGAGCTCGGGCAGAATCAGAGGTGAAACACAGAGAAGAGTAACAGAAAAACTTCCAACTACGGTTGGGTAGAAGTTGTTGATACAACTCCACAATTGTGATTGTGGGTAGAGTTGTCTTAGAGATAACAATTCCAGCAAAAGAAGTGTTGGGTAGAATTGTTAGTCAGCAAGAGGTTCGAGGAGAGAACCTTAGAGCTTACATTATGATTTTGTACACATGGACAGTACAGAAGAAAGCCTTTAGTGCTACAGTGAAGGTGGAGGGACATAAGGTCGCGAGTGGATTGAGTTAATAAGAGAGTAGTGGCAGAATAGCGAGGGACCCGAACCCTGAAGAAAGTCGAACCACAGAAAGACATTGAAGAAATGGAATAAAGCCAAAGTAAATTGTAGTGGGGGTAGAGAGTATATGGAGGCCGGATCATTGTTGAAGTCCCGCAATTAATATTGGTAATCGATTGTAGAATTCAATGCTTACATCACAATCAACTGTGGGACTATGCAAGTTGATAAAATGTGTGCTAGTTGAAGGGCCACAGATCATAAGATTTAAGAACCTCGTCATCCAATGGATATCGGGCCGTAAAGAGATCAAACGTTAACTGCAAGGACGAACTCGAACTTTTATAGATTGAGGACTTATATTCCCTATTGGTTCTGTAAAGTAGCTAAACGTCGTGTAAGTAGTCCACCTGATATTGTTGTGGACCATCAGATTAAGCGAATCTTGATCAATGGTTATAAAGCGTCAGTTTGGTTTGTTGATCGGGAAGAAGTAAAACCATCAAATCGAGGGTAATATCGATGGTGGAGATTGAAGGGAAAAATTATTTATGGATAGCGGACCCGAAGCGGTTATAGGCACAGCTTTAAATGTATTTGAAGTCCAGTTGTGTTGTAACACATCGCTCGCGAGAGGAGAAGGATTCATGTGTTGGTGTGATGCGATATTGTGAGAGTCATTGATCTGATCAATGAAATCAACTGTAAGGAAAGGCAATTGCATATCTCAAGACGGGAGTTCCGAACGCATATTCTATTAATTTGAAGGGTTGCGACAAAGGATGAGCTGGCACATATAGTGGGGTTTGGTTAACATGCGCGGTTATAAAATTAACCGAAGTTTCCATAAAGGATGAAGGGTTGAGTTATAAAGTCCCAATAGAAATATTAATGAGGGGTTAGACTATAGAAAGTCTAATGAAATGTTTCTACATGATATTAAATGAAGGGGCCTTAAACCTTAGCTTATGAAGGTTTGACCAAGTAGGTCATGATATTCCTGGGATAGATGAGAATATGCATTTTATATGCATACTATGGGTATAGTGGGTTTTTTCCTGCATCAGATTGGTATCAGAGAAAGTTAAATCTCTTTTTAATTAAAGCAGAATTGTCCAGAATACAAGTGTGTTTACAAAAGAAAGAGGAGATCAGGTTATTTAAATCTGATAAGAGAATGCATGAGATAAAATGAGATTAAGTGGTACTCTTAAGGAGACATTGCAGAAGAATAAAGAAAACACAGTGATGGTTGTTTTCTTGAGGAAAGTGGAGGTTCACTCAAATGAGAAGAATAGATGGAGATTGCTTGTTTGATTTTTCTAGGTTTAATCAAATAGACAAGAAAAGTTGTATGTGTTCTAAAAGAACAAAGTGAATGGAAAGTGGCAGTGAACCCGAAGAATCCAACTGAAGGTTGGACAGAGAGTAAGAGTGTTCTCAGAAGGAAGCTGAGAAGCAAGCTTTTGAAAGCTTGGGAATACTTTTTGGTTTTAATAACATTGATAACAGGTGACAACAAAGGAAGGTGAGAAGATTGCAACAACCTAGAGCAAGGAGTGCTCAATTGGTTCGAGAAGAAAGAACTAGAGAAACATTGAAAGATTGAGCTCAAAGGAGAGAAGCTTAGTGAGGCATATGTAGCAAGAAGGATACTTGTTACTGCAGAGGTATTGTTGCAGCTCACAAAGGAAATTCCATAAAGGATGTGGGTAGAATTTCTAATGGATGAAGAAAGCTAGTAAGAGTTTCTAAGTGAAAGAAGAGGTGGTCAGAACCTAGTATTTCATTTGTGATTGAAGTATAAGAGGACAGTTGTGTTCTTAGAATATGTAGATGAATTGAAGCCTAGAAGGAGTGGAGATAAGTGCTCAAAGAGGTCCAGAGAATAGAGAACCAAGTGCTTGCCAAAAAACCAAGTATAGAGGAAATCTTGGTGAGGTAAGTGGCAACAGGGAGGACTTGTTGTTGTAGAGGCTTTAATACAACTCATAGTAAGTGAGTGAGGAACTCATGAAGATGGAGAAGAAGATGACTATTAATAGTCATCACAGAGATAATAGAGGTTTTGAGGAAGACCACAACAGAAGAAAAGTGAAGAAGGAAAATGCCAAGGAAAATGGAAAGAGGACGAGACAAGAGGAAATTGACAAAGAGATTGCTAAGATGAAAGAACAACTCAATGTATTAAGGATTATATTTGAGGAAAGACAAAGACTAGGATGGGTCTTGAAGAAAAAAGGAGTGAAATGGTCTGAGTTACAGAGAGGGTTGTGGCAAAGACAAGTGAAGAGCCTGGTGGAAGAACTCAGAGAAGCTGAGTTCAAAATGGAAGTTTCCATTTGTGAAACATAACAAGGTGAATTTCTAGGTGAAAATGAACACTGGAGATCTGTGGAAGACCTTATGAATCATACGAGGGATTCAGAACAACTAGAGGATATATGATTATTGAAGCATGAAGTGAGACCAAAAGGCCTTATGTTTTTAAAACTGGTAGTTTGGGTATGATTGCAAGTATTGCAAGAGAAAAGAAACCTTTTGAAGATGTCTTCAAAATAGATGAAAAGAAACCTTTTGAAGATGTCTTCAGAATAGATGAAAATCTAGAAGTAAAAGGTGACAAAGAAAATTTCTCAGAAGAGGAATAATTTGACTGGATACAACAGGAAGAGACTATCTTAGTTGAAAACATAGTAAAGGATCATCATTCCATCATGATGATAGGCACATTGGAGATAACTAGGGAAACTATTGAGGAAGTCAATAAAGAATAAGAACTAAACTCTCATCAAATGATCAGTGAATGGGAGACAAAATTGGAGCTACTAGAGAAATTGCTGAAAGCACCAGTAGGGAAGAAATAATTTGATGAAGATTGCAAAGGATATACAAGAAAGGAAGAGGAAATAGTCCAACAAAGAAGAGAGTTGGAAAAGCCAAGGATATATACTCAGGATAGATTATTGAAAAAGGAAGACAAAGAAATTGATATGAAAGACAATCATAAGGAAATGGAGATGGTAATGAAAGTTCAGAAAACTGACATTAGAGAAGGAGGAGTTCATTATTGTGAACCAGAATAGAGAGAAATGATTGAAGAAGATGGTATGGAGGAGAGACTAATGTCCAGTGTCATGAATTATTTTGAGAATTAAAATCAACATATTGATGTGCTAATAGAGGAGGAGAAATCATAGTGGCATACTGATGTGTTGCCAAAGAAGGAAAAGGTAATAAGGCCTTATATTTTTAATTATGATAATTGTTTTATGATTACAGGATTTTTTGAAAATGAGACAGACATGTTTCAAATTGAGGAGTCAGTTTTAGAACTAAAGAAGACTGGAAGTTGCCAGGATAGACATGCTGATGAGGAAAAACAAAAGCATGAAGATACTATGCTTGAAGAAGTTAAATTTATTGTTAGAATCAGTCAAGAAAGTGAAGGACAATTATTGAAGGTTGTCAAGGAAGAATAAGGAAAATATGTTGGAACTGATGAACAACATAGTGATGTATTTGAGGGGAATCAGGTGCAAAGGAAAGTGGAGGACTATCTACGTTTTGAAAGTAAATTTATAGATATTGAGTAGAGGTTGTTTGGACAACAACAAGAGGGTAAGGATGAAAGGGCAGTAGTAAGGATCCAACAACTTCAAAGAGAAGACAGTAAACAACGGTTTGAAGATGAGTGGACAAAGTACAACAAAAATTGGTAAAGTAATTATTAGTCAATGGATAAATTGGAAATAGAGATTGAAAGAATAATAAGATTGATGATGAAGGTGCCTCAGAAGAAAACAATAGTAAGAAGACCAAGGAACAACAGAAAGATAAAGACAACAGAAGACTGTGAAGGCTTAGCTAGTGGAACAAAGCAGCATAAAGTATGGAAACGTGGAGAACAACAACAAACAACATCAACAACCAAAGGAAAATTACAGAACAAATTATAGGATGCAGGGAGACAAAAGACAAAATCACATGATCAAGAGATCATGATTATTTTAACCTTGGGAGTCTAATGCAGGAGCATTCAACTCAACAAATTCATCATAGTCTAGTTAACTTAGGGGTCTTGTATTTTCAAGGAATTTGGATTCCTATGTATGTAATTATTAATGTTTTGAGTGGTTAAAATAGGAATTAATTAGATATTGTGAGGATATTTGTAAATGATCTCGGATGTAGGAAAATATGAGTGATTAATGATGATGAAAGAGTTGAAATCAATTGTAACTCTTATTTGTTCTCATGATTCAAGGAGCTAGAGAGGATTCTTAGGGATAAGTAGGAGTCAAAAGTGGACTTAGAGGATATATAGGATTTAGTTTATCATATTAAGGTTCTGAACCAAAATTAGTTCAACAAAACCTTTTGTATAAATGTAAGCCTAAAAGGCGAAAAGAAAAAGTAGGTAGAGGAGTAGCTAGAGAGTAGCTAGTGAGTCAAAGAGTCAGATTGTAAGCCAACGGGAAAGAAAAGAAAGGCCAGAGATAGAGACCCTTGTGTAAATAATCGTTTATTAATACAAACAATTGGATTCAGATTTTGTACAATGTGTACTGTGTAAGTGAATTGTAATCTGTGTGTCGATTAGAGATTCTGTATCATATATATATTGTTGGAAATAATACTGAGATGGGGGGGTGAATCAGTATTATCAGATCAGATAAAACTTTTCAATTTCATACTCAGATTCATATACGCTACTTCAATTAAGTGAACCAGCGTATACACGCGACTGTGTCTAACGAAACCAACGTATACCCAGAGATCTTATAATTCAGTTAGCTTAATCTTCAGTAAATGCATCATAACATTATTAAGCATACTAACAGTAAACAGGTGCAGTATAACAGAACAAAACATCACACAAGAGCCACACACATGAACACCATGATATAAGGTGGAAACCCAATGTGGGTGAAAACCACCTACTGCAATTCGTTTCTTTCTTCTTTAATGAGAAAGCTCTTTTACAATATACTGGTGCAGTCCTTTACCAGTATGCAGGTTACAACCTGCAGAGGGCTACAACCCTCTCTCGTTTTCCAACTACTTCTGGAAGGGAGCTACAACCCCCTCAGCTCTTGTACTAGCTGATCCATTTACTAGTACGTAGGTGCTGACCCTACAATCTTCAGGGACCACGTTTCATCAATTTTCAGACTGGATCCAAGAGTATAAAACAAACATTACTGCAATACAATCATCAACTTAAGCTTGCATCATAATTCATTAAACAACCCAATACTGAATCACTGAAACCCTGTCATTAAGAACACAGAACCCAAACCAGAGACCAGAACTCTGCAACAACCACCAGAATCAGCAGCAACCTGAGATATCAAACCTTATCATGCATACGCTACTACACTGTACCGAAACCGCGTGTATACGCACTTTCTCCAAAGGAAACCCGTGTACAGATCTAGAAATGATTACTTATGCCTCCGCTGTCAGATCCGACCCTTGCCAAACTTCCCGAACAGACAACCAGCAATACCAGATCCTCTCACTTCGTCAGACACCCAATGCTCACACTTTGCACCCCTCTTAGCCTAATGATCTTCTCCTTATATAGGTTTAGGCCTCTCTCAATACCATGGTCCAAAACCATAACAAACCAATACCATCAGCCTCGAAACTAGGGATCAACACGTCCGTCGAGACACCATGGTCCAAAACCATAGGCACAACTTCCAAGGACTAACTGCCACGGACCAAAGGTACTTTTCACATGTACGCGCTTTTACTTAATCAAACCTGCGTGTATACACGGATTCTCCTTGATAAACCTGCGTATATCTCTTTCTTGTCCTGTTGTACCGAGATCTGTCCTCTGATTAAGTTGCCATCACCTGTACCAACCTCTGAGTGAGTTGCCATCAAGGACAACACTTGAAACATAATGCCAACAAAAACATTCCATCAATTCAAATTTTCGGGGACTCCATGAATGTTGTTAAATGGGTTAATGGCAATGCTTTATGTCAAAACCAAATTTTGAAGCCTCTTTTAGATTATATTCTGTCATTAAAATCTTTGTTTAACAGCTTTACCATCTGCCACATTTACAGGGACAAAAATTCAACAGCAAACCAGCTTTCTAAGGCTGGCCTACAGCAAGATTTGGGCAGTTGGTCCATAGAAGAATACAGACATGGGCAGACTCTCATATCTCAGCAGCCCCCTTTTGCTCCTCCTCAATGATCGCGTCTTTCAGTTCCTCTCTTATCCGGTTGCAGCACCGTGGCATATTTCTTTTCTCCTTTTTTGATGCACTGCACTTCAGAAAGTTTTATTATATTTTTATCTTATAGTCTCTGGTCAGGCTCGTCCCTTTTTTCAGTCTGCATGATCTTTTTATCTGTATCTATTTCTGTTTTTATCAACTCTAATGTATGAGGTCGTTTTCCTTCTTTGAAGGAGGCCTCTCTTTCGTCTTTTCAAAATATGTATAAAGATTCCGATAGGGAGATATGCTCCTAAACAGTTCCATTATATTACAGCAGTAACAGGACTATGAAATCGTCCACAAACAGTCTTATGGACTGAATTTTTTGGTTTTTAAAATCCTCTCACAGTTAGAAAGAACGACAGAAAACATGATGTCTGATTTCAGGTCGACATGATGTATATATTTCAATATGTAAAACTTTTTATTTGCTTAATAAAAAGTTTTCGTTTTTTTCTCCGAAAAAAAAAAAAAAAAAAAAAAAACCTTATCGAAGGTATTCTCCTATGAATCGAGCTCATATTCCTGGTTTTCCAAATCGAATTCCTTGTATAGATTAGCAAACAAGGATGCCAAAGTTTAAAGGTCATGATGGAGAAGATGCTAGTTTTCACTTGGTCAAATTTCATTTTCATATTCACAGATTAAAGTCTAAGTTTCCTAAATATTTCTGATGAATATTTTCATGGCTAACTTGGAGGAAATGGAAAGGAAATGGTATGAGAGTTTACCATCTACTAGTTTATATTCTCTAAAGGATTTTCATTCAGTTTTCTTTCAACATTATCAAAGCTGCAATTTTTCCTTATTAATGATGGATAAGATGTTGTGAGGTTTCTGGAAATTTTATTCAATTTCTTGAAAATTTGTATGGGGATGAAGAATGTATGGAAGAGAATATATTAGAAGCCCTTTATGATTTTTCCTCCCAATAAGAATCAGCAGCTTCCTCCTTAGATGAGCATCAAAATAGAGAAAGGCCTATTCCTGATCTTGAAAATGAAAACCATCAAGCCAATGTTGATTTATGTAAAACTCAATGTTCTCCTCTATCTGAAGATGAAATAGATCAGCTCTTGAAAAACCATGTTACAGCCCAAGTTAAGGCAGGTTTGCAGTGCTCACACAAACAAGAATGTGTTAGAGAAATTTCTTCCATTATTGAAAATGAAAATTTGGGTTTAAATGATGACAGTCATGAGACTGGTGAAACTCTACAGGAAGTTGTTGTGAGTAAGCCAATTTGTGATGTAGATTTCCTGCAAGGAGATCAGCTAACATGGATTGTTTTCTTTCATGAAGAGGATAGGGCTGAAACGTTTAATAAGCTTGAAAAAAACTATGTTCAAGGATGATTTAGACTATGAATTGGAAGAGTATGAGTCTGAGATAGACAGTATGCCAGAGATAGAATCAGAGTTGCTCATGCTTGAGGAATTTGCATCCAACATTCATGTGGCAGAAAGTCATACTTCCCTATGCCTTCCTATGGATCATCAACCAAGTATTCTTTCATATCAAAATGAAAGGAGTACTTGTATCTTTGTTGGATTTCAAGACAAGGTAACATTTCAGATTTTTAAGGATCCTTACACTGATTTGTTGCAGCCATCTGGGAAGATGAATTTTCTTGTATTTATGAATCATGTGCACATGTTCAGTGGACACTTGGAGTGGCCTAGCTTTTGTTTTATCTGCCTATTCATGGAAATTACGAGCATGATCCAAATAAGTAGCCATTTGCTGGATTGGTTACACTAGAGGGATCATTACACATGATTGTATATACATATTTAGCAGGTGGGCATTTATCATCAGGATTTGAAGCCCGACGTGAAGGCCCTAAGATCCAGATGTTCTGTGCCATAAGTAAGTTTAGTCAGTATGTCTTTTATAGTCAAGTCAGTCAGTTTTTAGTTTGAGTTTAGTCTTTGAATTATGACCCCATGCCCAATGGATAAAGCTACTTGATCTACGGTTTTCTTGACAACTCCAAGGAGCTACCGTCCCTAGCTAGAACCAACATTAGTGTCAGTCAGTTTAGCCTATCACCAGTGATCAAATATGCTCTTACAATGTGTTGTTAGGGTGTCAAGTAAATTTTTTGTCATTTCAGTGAGTCTTCAAATAAAAATTTGGTCACTTGTTGTTGTGTCTAGGTCACTGTTGCTCCCTTCACTTACTCATGGTCTTCATCAGTCATCATGGTCATCGTCTTCTTCAATGTATCATATCTTCATTTAAGTTTCTTGGGTCATGAAATGGTTAAATTCCTCATTTTAGGTCATGGTCTAGGGTTTCACTCCATGTGTCATCATGATACCATAGGTCAAACAAAAGCATGTCCATCATGTAATTCAGTGGGTAAATGGAGTTAGCATGTTAGGGAAAACAAAATAAAGGTAAAGGTAATGTTTTATTTGAAATAAGACAATGCTGCAATACACTACCTCGCCTCATCATTTCTCATAGGGACATGTTTGATTAAACATATGTTTCTAACCAAATGAAGAAATTTATAAAAGTGAAAGAGGGTTTTGTCCATTATATTCTAAGGAACAAAAACCTCATTCAGTTTATGCACAGGTATTATTTGAAAGAAATTCCCAAACTACACTTGCTACGAGAGAGTTGCTACACTTCTGGATAGCTTGATTTCAAGACCGTTTTTCATAAGTTACTCACTGTCCATATCCACCTCCTAGAATTTCCATTTCCATTTTTCCACTCCACCAAAAGATTACTTCACCAAGCCATCACCAAGACACATCAACATAGAAAATGGAAGTGGGGTCCTCTAGAAAATCAATTGAAATAACCAAAGCACCTAAGTCTGAGGTGACTATGACATAAAAGAGAGGGAAGAGGCTTGTGTTTTCTTCTCATGGTGAGAAACGGGCCAAGCCTTCTACATCAGCAAAGTAGGAATCAGCAGTGCGGGATAAAGACATGGTTGAAAATGAATTTGAGATGGTTGATTTAGAGGCAAAGGATAAGACTTCAAGCATGTAGCAGATGATCAAAGATAAAGACGATCAGATCAAGGAGCTCACATTCAACATGGTGAGAGCAAGGTACATCATTTCATTCCTTGAACAGGAGATAGTCAGCTCAAAGCGAAGCAATTGATCATGGAAAAAGAGCAAACCAAATTATTGCAACAGGTTGGCAAGGGAAAAGTAGTCATAGATTCAAGTGAACCTGAAGGAACACAAGGGGAGAGTAAGAGAAAAAGGATAAGAACTAAAGGGATTAAGAAGACATTATAAGAAGAAGAAGAACACATTTTATTGAATGAAGAGCTAGACCTAGAGGACATAATTGCTTTAGAGATCAGTCAACAAAAAAAGCACTAGCTTAACAGGGTTAATGACCACTTGGAGAAGCTTCTAGAGAAAGCAAATAGAGACAAATAGCTACTAAGGCACATGGCACACCATTACCAGGCTCAGAACATTATTTGTAATGTCAAGGTCAAGTAGCTGAAGAACAAGCTCAAACAAGTAAAAAACAATAAAAAATATGAAGGAAACTTGGAGATTCTTGCTGAAGCATCTATGAATGTTTAACATCTATCATTTTACAGCTCTTGGCCAGTTTTGAGCAAATTCTAAGAAATTTTGGTTTTTTGTGAATTTTGAAGCCAAATTCAAAAATTCAGTAGTTCCAGGAGTACAGTGCCTTGGCACTGCACTTTTTCCTCAGGAGTCTATTTTAGGAAAACTCTACATTTTTGGAAATATATTTCCATCCTCCAAAAACCATTTTGCTCATATTTTCCATAGGTGGCTCAGATTTTGCGAAAAGTGGAAAAAAGTGGCAAAAACTAGCTTTTTGGACCCTTTTTTGACAGGCGTTGTGCTCGTGGAGCGACCATGGGAGAATGGATTTTTGAAGGCCTTCCCATGGGTCATTTTAAAAAATTCAAACTGTTCTCAAAACTAGAATTGAATATCTAGTTGACTAGTCACTCAGATCTTCATTTAGGGCTCAAGAAAACACCTGAAAGTGAGCTCATATTCAGCACTACACTTATGCATTTTTTGGTGTTTTAAATTGTAAATTTCACTGTGTAAAATTTCTAGTTTCCAATTTAAATTAGTCAAAGTCAAAACTATTTATGTAATGGCACTTGTTTCGAGGATAGGTGATGTAAGCATGAATAAATGTACATGATAGGTTTTTTTTATGTTTATTAGGCCTTATAAAGGAAGCAAACTCCTAAACAAACTCTCCAAGAAGTCTTTGAGTTTCACCTTCTCACTCTCACTTGTTGGTTGAGAGAATCTTAGAGTCAGTTCCTCCACCTAGGAATTTGACTCCTGAAGGTGTGAAAGTGGTATAAGAGTGTCTATATGTATCATTTCTCTTTCGGAGAGAAGGTTTGGACTTTTTGTGGAGGAGGCTTAATCATCTTTTCAACTAACACAAACACAATTGCAGCTATTTTTAAGGAACTCTAGCCTAATGAGTTCATGGTGTTTGTTCTTCAATTTATTTGTTTTCTAATGGTTAAAACATCTTTATCTACATGATATCTCTTCTTTATATGGATTCCTTGCTGTGAAATACACAGAATCCATGTTCACAAACTCTGTTTATCTGGTTTTCATATTTATGTTTATCTCTTCCTAAGCTAATGAAATCATGTTTAATTATGCTCATTAGTTTCTTCTACACTCTCTCTTCTATACTACATTGGCAATATTCCAAATACACCATGGCCTTATGATATCTAGCTCCTTTCCATATTTTCTTTTGCACTCCTACAGCCTAGACCTAATCTGTGGCTTCAAACCCTAGTCCAGCAAACCCTAAAATCTAAAATTCACCAACACACAAACTATTATACATATCTAGCCTAAAACTTATTTGCTTTAGTCATTCCACTAATAAAAAAATTTGAGAGATCCCTCTCTTTCTCAGTAGGGATAGCTATTGAGCTGAAGTGGTTTGAGGTTACCCTTCTCAATCTCCTCCTCAGCCTAGGAAATTGTAAGGGACTAACATTTTTGGCACCATTGTCGGGGAACGAAACGAGTGATATATCTTCCCTACGAAAGAAAGACAAGGATCAGATCTGATTTTTTATGGTGAACAGTGATCAGACACAAGAAATGTTTTGCATCTTTCACCTAGCGACTCGAGTGTCGAAGAATCCAAAGGTTCAGAATTTTCATGGCGAATCCACTATTCAAAAACCGGTAGTTTGAAGAACTTCTCGATGTCTTAATTATTTTCAAGATGGATTAAACTGCTCGAAGCTATGCTCCTACGAATCGACCTCATATTCCTGGTTTTCCGAATTGAATTCATTGTATATATTGGCAAACAGGGCTACCAAAGTTTAAAGGTCGGGATGGAGAAGATGTTGGTTTGCATTTGGTCAAATTTCATTTTCATATTCACAGATTAAAGGCTAAGTTTCCTAAAGATTGTCTATTGAATATCTTCATGGCTACCTTGGAGGAAATGAAGAGGAAATTGTATGAGAGTCTACCATATGCTAGTTTATATTCTCTAAAGGGTTTTCATTTAGATTTCTTTCAACATTATCAAAGCTGCAATTTTTCCTTATCAATGATGGATAGACGTCGTGAGATTTCGGAAAAATTTATTCAATTTCTTGAAAATTTGTATTGGGATGAAGAATGTATGGAAGACGATATATTAGAAGCCCTCATGATTTTTCCTCCCAACAAGAATCAGCATCTTACTCCTTTGATGAAACATACTAGGATCAAAATAGAGAAAGGCCTATTCCTGATCTTGAAAATGAAAATCACCAACCAATGTTGATTTATATAAAACTCAATGCTCTCCTCTATCTAAAGATGAAATAGATCAACTCTTGAAAAACCATGTTACAACCCAAGTTAAGGCACTTTTGTAGTGCTCACACAGTCAAGAATGTGTTAGAGAAATTTCTTCCATTATTGAAAATGAAAATTTGGGTTTAAATGATGACAGTCATGAGACTAATGAAACTATATAGGAAGTTGTTGTGAGAAAGCCAATTTGTGATGTAGATTTCCTGTAAGGAGATCAGCTAACATGGATTATTTTCTTTCATGAAGAGGATAGGGCTGACATGTTTAATAATATTGAAAAAAAAATTATGTTCAAGGATAATTTAGACTATGAATTGGAAGAGTATGAGTCCGAGATAGATAGTATGCCAGAGATAGAACCAGAGTTTCTCATGCTTGAGGAATTTGCAGCCAACATTCATGTAGCAGAAAGTCATACTTACTATGCCTTTCTATGGATCAACAACCAAGTATTCTTTCAGATCAAAATGAAAGGAGTACTTGTATCTTTGTTGGATTCAAGACAAGGTAACATTTCAGATTTTTAAGGATCCCTACACTAATTTGTTTCAGCCATCTGAGAAGATGAATTTTCTTATATTTATGGATCATGTGCACATGTTCAGTGGACACTCGGAGTGGCCTAGCTTTTGTTTTTTCTACCTATTCAAGGAAAGTACGAGAATGATCCAAATAAGTAGCCATTTGTTGGATTGGTTACACTGGAGGGATCATTACACATGATTGTATATACATATTTAGCAGGTGGGAATCTATCATCAGGATTGAAGCATGAGGTGAAGGCCCTAAGATCTTGATGGTCTGCTGCCATAAGTAAGTTTAGTCAATATGTTTTTTATAGTCAAGTCAGCCAGTTTTCAGTTTGAGTTTAGTCTTTGAATTCTAACTCCATGCCCAATGCATAAGGCTACTTGGTCTACAGTGTTCTTGACAACTCCAAGTAGCTACCATCCCCAGCTAGGGCCAATGTTAGTGTCAGTCAATTTAGCCTGTCACCAGTGATCAAATATTCTCTTACAATGTGTTGTTAGGGTGTCAAGTCATTTTTTTGTCATTTCAGTGAGTCTTCAAATAAAAATTTGGTCACTAGTTGTTGTTTCTAGGTCACTATTGCTCCCTTCACTTACTCATGGTCTTCATCACTCATCATGGTCATCGTCTTCTTCGAGGTATCATATCTTCATTTAAGTTTCTTGGGTCATGAAATGGTTAAATTCCTCATTTTAGGTCATGGTCTAGGGTTTCACTCCATGTCATCATGATACCATAGGTCAAAACAAAAGCATGTTCATCATGTAATTCAATGGGTAAATGGAGTTAGCATCTTAGGGAAAACAAAATAAAGGTAAAGGTAATGTTTTATTTCAAATAAGACAATGTTGTAGTACACTACCTTGCCTCATCATTTCTCATAGGGACATGTTTGATTCAACATATGTTTCTAACCAAATGGAGAAGAATTTTACAGAAGTGAAAGAGGGTTTTATCCATTATAGTACAAGGAACAAAAACCTCATTCAGTTTATGCATAGGTGTTATTTGAAAGAAATGCCTAAACTACACTTGCTATAGGAGAGTTGCTGCACTTCTGGATAGCTTGACTTGAAGATTGTTTTTCAGGGGTTTGGAGCAGGTGTTGACAGTTATTAAGGACTCTATTGTGTAGCAGAAATCCTAATATTTCTAATGGTAGCTTCAGATTTTGATTTGAATTAGTGGAAGGAATATAAAAGTGCTCTGCAATTTGGCGATGCGCTTTTGTCAGAGACACCCTTGGTTTTTGGAGTGACATTGGGAAAATCAATTTTTCTCCCTAATGGAGTGTCCAAATTACATACCTGAGTCCATCTTATAGCAGACTACAAGAGATTTCCAATGAGCTATCAAGTCCTCATTTGGGAGTAGTTTAAGGCCTCCAAAAGTGGCTTGGAAGACGAAGTTGCACTCAGAGTCACTATGTTGCGCTTGGGAGGCCAATGTTGCGCTCAACAAGACTATGCTACACTTGGGCCAGAGTAGCTCAAATTTGCCCAAAACTCACCCAAATTGGATTTTTAAGATTTCTCATCCTTTTTCTTGCAATCCTAAGCTCATCTACAAGTAATTACATCACCTTACTCACCCTTTTATTTTGCAAGATAAATTCAAGCCAAAGATTTCTTCATTTAGGGTTTTTAGTGAATTTGCCATGAAATGATGATAGGGTTGATGATGGTCATTTGGTTTTCTTGATTTTAAACATGTAAAACCCCATCCTACACCTATACACATGTTTTAAATACATTATGAACCACTTAACCAACTACAAATCACCAAATTACTTCACCAAAAATGAAACCCTAGCTCATTCCTAAAGAATTTGGACAGTTTTCCTAAAAACTCTGTTTTCCCCTTTTTACAAATTCTCCATTCCTTCATTCCACTTCATTTCATTTTCATAAGTTGCTCACTGTCCATATCCACCTCCTAGAATTTCCCTTGCATTTTTTCCACTCCACCTACCCATCATTTCATTTTTCACTCATCCCTAACTGTTTTCCCCTTTCCTATCATCTAAGATTTCAAGAAATGAAATGAGATTACTTCAGCAAGCCATCACCAAGACACATCAAGACAACAAATGGAAGTGGGGTCCTCTAGTAAATCAGTTGAACGAACCAATGCACCTAAGCCTAAGGTGACTAAGACGTACAAGAGAGGGAAGAGGCTTGTGTCTACTTCTCGTGGTGAGAAAGGGGTCAAGCCTTCTATATCAACAAAGTAGAGATCAGCAGCACAAGATAAATACATTGTTGAACATGAATTTGAGCTGGTTTATTTAGAGGCAGAGGATCAGACTTCAAGCATGCAGTAGATGATCATAGATAAAGATGATCAGATCAATGAGCTCACAGTCAACATGGCGAGAGCAAGGTACATCATTTCATTGCTTAAACAAGAGAATAGTCAGCTCAAAGCGAAGCAATTAATCATGGAAAAAGAGAAAACCAAATTATTGCAGTAGGTTGGCAAGGGCAAAGCAGTCATAGAGTCAAGTGAAGCTGAAGGAACACAATGGAAGAGTAAGAGAAAAAGGCCAATAACTAAAGGGCTTAAGAAGGTATTACAAGAAGAAGAACAACATATTTTACTGAATGAAGAGATAGATCTAGAGGACAGAATTTCTTTAGAGGTTAGTCAAAACAAAGAGTATTGGCTTAATAGAGTCAATGACCACTTGGAGAAGCTTATAGAGAAATAAAATAAAGACAATCAACTGCTAAGGCACATGGCACACCATTACCAAGCACAGAACATGATTTGTAATGTCAAGGTCAAGTAGCTGGAGAACAAGCTCAAAGAAGCCAAAAAGGACCAAAAAGATGAAGGAAACTTGGTGATGTTTGTTGAAGCATCTATGAAGGTTTAACATCGATCGTTTTATAGCTCTTGGCCAATTATAAGAAAATTCTAAGCAATTTTGGTTTTTTGTGAATTTTAAAGCCAAATTTAGAAATTCAACAATTCCAAGAGCGCAGCGCCTTTTTCCTCAGGCATCTATTTTAGGAAAACTCTACATTTTTGGAAATCTCTTGCCATCCTATAAAAACCCATTTTTCTCAGATTTTCCAGAGGTGGCTGAGGTTTTGAGAAAAGTGGAAAAAAACTGTCAAAAAACTATCTTTCTAAACCCTTTTTTGACACCTGAAAGTGAGCTCAAATTCGGCACTACGCTTCTACATTTTTTTGTGTTTGAAATTGTAAATTTCACTGTGTAAAATTTCTAGTTTCCAGTTTGACTTAGTCAAAGTCAAAGCTCTTTATGTAAAGGAACTTTTTTCGAGGATAGGTGATGTAGGCATGAATAAATGTACATGATAGGTTGTTTTTTATGTTTATTAGGCCTTATAAAGGAAGCAAACTCCTAAACAAACTCTCTAAGAAGTCTTTGAGTTTCACCTTCTCACTCTCACCTGTTGGTTGAGAGAATCTTGGAGTCAGTTCCTCCACCTAGGAACTTGACTCCTGAAGGTGTGAAAGTGGTATAAGAGAGTCTATATGTATCATCTCTCTTTTATATAAAAGGGTTCAACTTTTTGTGGAGGAGGCTTGCATGTAATCATCTTTTCAGCTAATACAAACATAGTTGCAGCTATTTTTAAGGAACTCTAGCCCAGTGAGTTCATGGTGTTTGCTCTTCATTTTATTTGTTTTCTAATGTTTAAAATGTCTTTATCTACGTGATATCTCTTCTTTCTATGGATTCCTTGTAGTGAAATACACAGGATTCTTGTTCAAAAGCTTTGTTTATCTAGTTTTCATAGTTATGTTTATGTCTTCCTAAGCTAATGAAATCATGTTTACTTATGCTCATTAGTTTCTTATACACTCTTGCTTCTATACTACATTAACAATATTCCAAATACACCATGGACTTCTGATATATAGCTCCTTTCCATATTTGCTTTTGCACTCTTGCAGCCTTGACCTAATCAGTGGCTTCAAACCCTAGTCCAGCAAACCCTAAAATCTAAAATTCACCAACACACAAACAATTATACATATCTAGCCTAAAACTTATTTTCTTTAAATTCATTTCACTAATAAAAAAACTTTGAGATATGCCTCTCTTTCTCAACAGGGCTAGATACTGATCTTAAGTGGTTTGAGGTTACCCTTCTCGATCTCCTCCTCATCCTAGGAAATTGTAAGGGACTAACATTTTTGGTGTCGTTTTCGGGGAACGAAACGAGTGATATATATTCCCTGGGAAAGAATGACAAGGATATGATTGTTGATGGTGAACAGTGATCAAACACGAGAAAGGTTGTGCATATTTCACCTAGCAACTCTAGTGTCGAAGAATCCAAAGGTTCAGAATTTTCATGGTGAATCCATTGTTCAAAAACTGGTAGTTTGAAGAACTTCTTGGTGTCTTAGTTATTTTCAAGATGGATTCAACTGCTCGAAGGTATGCTCCTACGAATCAAGCTCATATTCCTAGTTTTCCAAATCGAATTCCTTGTATATATTGGCAAACAAGGCTGCCAAAGTTTAAAGGTCGGGATGGAGACGATGCTTGTTTGCATTTGGTAAAATTTCATTTTCATATTCACAAATTAAAGGCTAAGTTTCCTGAAGATTGTTTGATGAATATTTTCATGGCTACCTTGGAGGAAATGGTATGAGATTCTACCATCTGCTAGTTTATATTCTCTAAAGGATTTTCATTTAGTTTTCTTTCAACATTATCAAAGCTACAAGTTTTCCTTATCAATGATGGATAGATGTTGTTAGATTTCTAAAAATTTTATTCAATTTCTTGAAAATTCGTCTGGGATGAAGAATGTATGGAAGACGATATATTAGAAGCCCGTTATGGTTTTTCCTCCCAAAAATAATTAGCAGCTTCTTACTTGGATGAAACATACTAGGATCAAAATAGAGAAAGGCCTACTCCTGATCTTGAAAATGAAAATCACCAAGCCAATGTTGAATTATATAAAACTCAATGCTCTCCTCTATCTGAAGATGAAATAGATCAGTGCTTGAAAAACCATGATACAGCACAAGTTAAGTTAGGTTTACAGTGCTCAGACAGTCAAGAATGTGTTAGATAAATTTCATCCATTATTGAAAATGAAAATATGGGTTTAAATAATGACAGTCATGAGACTGATGAAACTATACAGGAAGTTGTTGTGAGTAAGCCAATTTGTGATGTAGATTTCCTATAAGGAGATCAGCTAACATGGACTGTTTTCTTTATGAAGAGGATAGGGCTGACATGTTTAATAATCTTGAAAAATGTTTATTGTTCAAGGATGATTTGGACTATGAATTGGAAGAGTATGAGTCCAAGATAGATAGTATGTCAGAGATAGAATCAGAGTTGCTCATGCTTGAGGAATTTGTAGCCAACATTCCTGTAGCAAAAATTCATACTTCCCTATGCCTTCATATGGATCAACAACCAAGTATTCTTTTAGATCAAAATGAAAGGACTACTTTTGTCTTTGTTGGATTTCAATACAAGTTAACAATTCAAATTTTTAAGGATCCTTACACTAATTTGTTGTAGCCATTTAGGAAAACAAATTTTCTTGTATTTATGGATCATCTGCACATGTTCAATGGACACTTGGAGTGGCCTAGCTTTTGTTTTTTCTGCCTGTTCAAGGAAAGTATGAGCATGATCCAAATAAGTATCCATTTGTTGGATTGGTTACACTAGAGGGATCATTACATATGATTGTATATACATCTTCAGCAGGTGGGCGGTTATCATCAAGATTTGAAGCCCGAGGTGAAGGCCCTAAGATCCTAATGGTCTGTTGCCATAAGTAAGTTTAGTCAGTATATTTTTTATAGTCAAGTCAATCAGTTAGAAAGTCAGTTTTCAGTTTGATTTTACTCTTTGAATTCTGACTCCATGCCCAGTGGATAAGGCTACTTGGTCTACGGTGTTATTGATAACTCCAAGGATATTCCATCCCCAACTAGAACCAATGTTAGTTTCAGTCAGTTCATCCTATCACCAGTGATCAAATATGCTCTTACAAGGTGTTGTTAGGGTGTCAACTCAATTTTTTGTCATTTCAGTGAGTCTTCAAATAAAAATTTGGTCACTGGTTGTTGTGTCTAGGTCAATGTTGCTCCCTTCACTTACTCATGGTCTTCATCACTCATCATGGTCATCATCTTCTTCGAGGTATCATATCTTCATTTAAGCTTCTTGGGTCATGAAATGGTTAAATTCCTCATTTTAGGTCATGGTCTAGGGTTTCACTCCATGTGTCGTCATGATACTATATGTCAAAACAAAAGCATGTCCATCAAATAATTCAATGGGTAAATGGAGTTATCATCTTAGGGAAAACAAAATAAAGGTAAAGGTAATGTTTTATTTCAATAAGACAATGTTGTAGTACACTACCTCGCCTCATCATTTCTCATAGGGACATGTTTGCTTAAAAATATGTTTCTAACCAAATGGAGAAGAATTTCACAAAAGTGAAAGAGGTTTTTGTCCATTATACTCCAAGTAACAAAAACCTCCTTGATTTTGTGCACAGGTGTGATTATTTGAAAGAAATTCCGAAACTAAATTTTCTACAGGAGAATTGTTGTACTTCTGGATAGCTTGACTTCAAGACAGTTGTTCAGGGGTTTGGAGCAGGTGTTGGCAGTGCTTAAGGACTCTATTGTGTAGTAGACATCCTAAGATTTCCAATGGTACCTTAAAATAATGATTTGGATTAGTGAAAGGCATCCAAAAGTTATTTGCAAGTTGGTGTTGCACTTTTGTCAGAGACGCCCTCGATTTGTGGAGTGACATTTGGAAAAGCAATTTTTCTCACTGGTGGAGTGTCCAAATTACATGATTTAGGAGTCCATCCTATATCAGACTATAAGAGAGTTCCAACGAGCTATCAAGTTCCAAATTTGGAGCAATTTAAGGCCTCCAAAAGTGTTTTGTAAGATGGTGTCGTGCTCAGAGACACTGCATTGCGCTCACGAAGACTGCACTACGCTTGGGCCAGAGTAGCTCAAATTTGCCCAAAACTCACCCAAATTGGATTTTTAAGATTTCTCATCCCTTTCCTTGCAATCCTAAACTCATATAAAAGTAAGTACATCACCTTACTCACCTTTTATTTTGCAATATGAATTCAAGCTAAAGATTTCTTAATTTAGGGTTTTTAGTGAATTTGCCATGAAATGATGATAGGGTTGAAGATGATCATTAAGTTTTCTTGATTTTAAACATGTAAAACCCCATCCTACACATCTACACATGTTTAAAATACATTATGAACCACTGAACCAACTACAAATCACCAAATTACTTCAACAAAAATGAAACCCTAGCTCATTCCTAAAGAATTTGGACAATTTTCTTAAAAACTCAGTTTTTCATTTTTTACAAATACTCCTTTCCTTCATTCCACTTCATTTCATTTTCATAAGTTGCTCACTATCCATATCCACCTCCTAAAATTTCCCTTGCCATTTTTTCCACTCCACCTACCCATCATTTCATTTTTCACTCATCCCTCATTGCTTTTCTCCTTTCCTATCATCTAGGGTTTCAAAAAATGAAATGATATTACTTCACCAAGCCATCACCAAGACACATCAACATAGAAAATGAAAGTGGGGTCCTCTAGCAAATCAGTTGAAAGAATCAAAGCACCTAAGCCTGAGGCGACTAGGACGTACAAGAGAGGGAAGAGGCTTGTGTTTGCTTCTCATGGTGAGAAAGGGGCCAAGCCTTCTACATCAGCAAAGCAGGGATCAGCAACGCGGGATAAAGACATGGTTGAACATGAATTTCAGCTGGTTGATTTAGAGGAAGAGGATCAAACTTCAAGCATGTAGCAGATGATTATAGATAAAGACAATCATATCAAGGAGCTCACAGTCAACATGGTGAGAGCAAGGTACATCATTTCATTCCTTGAACGGGAGAATAGTCAACTCAAAGCGAAGCAACTGATCATGGAAAAAGAGAAAACCAAATTATTGTGCAGGTTGGCAAGGCCAAATAGTCATAGAGTCAAGTGAACCTGAAGGAACACAAGGAAGAGTAAGATAAAAAGGCCAAGAACTAAAGGGCTTAAGAAGGCATTACAAGAAGAAGAAGAACTCATTTTAGTGAATGAAGAGCTAGACTTAGAGGACATAATTGCTTTAGAGGTCAATAAAGACAAAGAGTTTTGGCTTAACAGGTTCAATGACCACTTGGAGAAGCTTCTATAGAAATCAAATAGAGATAATCAGCTGCTAAGGCACATGGCACACCATTACCAGGCTCAAAACATGATTTGTAATGTCAAGGTCAAGCAGCTAGAGAACAAGCTCAAAGAAGCCAAAAAGGACCAAAAATATGAAGGAAACTTGGAGATTCTTACTGAAGAATATATGAAGGTTTAACATCTATCATTTTACATCTCTTGGCCAATTTTGAGCAAATTCTGAGCAATTTTGGTTTTTTGTGAATTTTGAAGCCAAATTCAGAAATTCAACAATTCCAGGAGCAAGGCACTACGCTTTTTCCTCAAGCGTCTATTTCAGGAAAACTCTACATTTTTGAAAAGATATTTCCATCCCATAAAAAACCATTTTCTCAAATTTTCCAGAGGTGACTCAGATTTTGAGAAAAGTGGAAAAAAGTGGCAAAAAACTAGCTTTCTGGACCCTTTTTTGACAGGCGTTGCGCTCCTGGAGTGACCTTGGGAGAATAGATTTTTGAAGGCCTTACCATGGGTCATTTTCAAAAATTCAAACTGTTCAGGAAATTAGACTTGAAATTCTAGTTGATTATTCTGTCATATCTCCATTTAGACCTCACTAAGGCACCTAAAAGTGAGCTCAAAGTCGGCACTGCGCTTCTGCATTTTTCTGTGGTTTAAATTGTAAATTTCACTATGTAAAATTTCTAGTTTCCAGTTTGACTTAGTCAAGTCAAAACTCTTTATGTAATGGCACTTTTTTCGAGGCTAGGTGATGTAGGAATTAATAAAATTTACATGATAGGTTTTTTTATGTTTATTATGCCTTGAAAGGAAGCAAACTCCTAAACAAAATCTCCAAGAAGTGTTTGAGTTTCACCTTCTCACTCTCACCTATTGGTTGAGAAAATTTTGGAGTTAGTTCCTCCACCTAGGAATTTTACTCCAGAAGGTGTGCAAGTGGTCTAATAGAGTCTTTATGTATCATCTTGTCACCAGTGATCAAATATGCTCTCACAAGGTGTTGTTAGGATGTCAAGTCAATTTTTTGTCATTTCAGTGAGTCTTCAAATAAAAATTTGGTCACTGGTTGTTGTGTCTAGGTCAATGTTGCTCCCTTCACTTACTCATGGTCTTCATCACTCATCATGGTCATCATCTTCTTCGAGGTATCATATCTTCGTTTAAGCTTCTTGGGTCATGAAATGGTTAAATTCCTCATTTTAGGTCATGGTCTAGGGTTTCACTCCATGTGTCATCATGATACCATAGGTCAAAACAAAAGCATGTCCATCATGTAATTCAATGGGTAAATGGAGTTATCATCTTAGGGAAAACAAAATAAAGGTAAAGGTAATGAATAAGACAATGTTGTAGTACACTACCTCACCTCATCATTTCGCATAAGGACATGTTTGCTTAAAAATATGTTTCTGACCAAATGGAGAAGAATTTTACAAAAGGGAAAGAGGTTTTTGTCCATTATAGTCCAAGTAACAAAACACTCCTTGATTTTATGCACAAGTATGATTATTTGAAAGAAATTTCCAAACTACACTTTCTACGGGATAATTGTTGCACTTCTGGATAGCTTGACTTCAAGATAGTTGTTCAGGGGTTTGGAGCAGGTGTTGGCAGTGCTTAAGGACTCTATTGTGTAGAAGAGATCCTAAGATTTCCAATGGTACCTTCAAATAATGATTTGGATTACTGGAAGGCATTCAAAACTTATTTTCAAGTTGGTGTTGTGCTTTTGTCAGAGACACCCTTGGTTTGTGGAGTGACATTGGGAAAAGCAATTTTTCTCAATGGTGGAGTGTCCAAATTACATGATTTAGGAGTCCATCCTATAGCAGACTGCAAGAGAGTTCCAACGAGCTATCAAGTTCCCAATTTGGAGCATTTTAAGGCCTCCAAAAGTGGTTTGTAATATGGTGTTGCGCTTAGAGACACTACACTGCGCTCACGAACATTGTGTTGTGCTTGGACCAGAGTAGCTCAAATTTGCCCAAAACTCACCCAAATTGGATTTTTAAGATTTATCATCCCTTTTATTGCAATCCTAAGCTCATATAAAAGTAATTACATCACCTTACTCACCTTTTATTTTTCAATATGAATTCAAGCCAAAGATTTCTTAATTTAGGGATTTTAGTGAATTTGCCATGAAATAACGATAGGGTTGATGATGGTCATTAAGCTTTCTTGATTTTAAACATGTAAAACCTCATCCTACACTCTTAACATGTTTAAAATACATTAAGAACCATTGAACCAACTACAAATCACCAAATTACTTCACCAAAAATTAAACCCTAGCTCATTCCTACAGAATTTGGACAGTTTTCTTAAAAACTCTGTTTTTCATTTTTTACAAATACTCCTTTCCTTCATTCCACCTCATTTCATTTTCATAAGTTGCTCACTATCCATTTCCACCTCCTAAAATTTCCCTTAGCATTTTTTCCACTCCACCTACCCATCATTTCATTTTTCACTCATCCCTCATTGTTTTTCCCCTTTCCTATCATCTAGGGTTCCAAAAATGAAATCAGATTACTTCACCAAGCCATCACCAAGACACATCAACATAACAAATGGAAGTGGGGTCCTCTAGAAAATTAGTTGAAAGAACCAAAGCACCTAAGCCTAAGGTGACTAGGACATACAAGAGAGGGAAGAGGCTTGTGTTTGCTTCTCATGGTGAGAAAGGGGCCAAGCCTTCTACATCAACAAAGCAGGGATCAGTAGCATGGGATAAAGACATGGTTGAACATGAATTTGAGCTGGTTGATTTAGAGGAAGAGGATCAAACTTCAAGCATGCAGCAGATGATCAGTGATAAAGACAATCAGATCAAGAAGCTCATAGTCAACATGGCGAGAGAAAGGTACATCATTTCATTCCTTGAACAGGAGAATAGTCAGCTCAAAGCGAAGCAATTTATCATGGAAAAAGAGAAAAACCAAATTATTGCAGCAAGTTGGCAAGGCCAAAGTAGTCATAGAGTCAATTGAACCTGAAGGAACACAAGGGAAGAGTAAGATAAAAAGGCCAAGAACTAAAGGGCTTAAGAAGGCATTACAAGAAGAAGAAGAACTCATTTTAGTGAATGAAGAGCTAGACTTAGAGGACATAATTGCTTTAGAGGTCAGTAAAGACAAAGAGTACTGGCTTAACAAGGTCAATTACCACTTGGAGAAGCTTCTAGAGAAATCAAATAGAGACAATCAGCTGCTAAGGCACATGGCACACCATTACCAGGCTCAAAACATGACTTGTAATGTCAAGGTCAAGCAGTTAGAGAACAAGCTCAAAGAAGCCAAAAAGGACCAAAAATATGAAGGAAACTTGGAGATTCTTGCTGAAGAATCTATGAAGGTTTAACATCTATAATTTTATAGCTCTTGGCCAATTTTGAGCAAATTCAGAGCAATTTTGGTTTTTTGCGAATTTTGAAGCCAAATTCAGAAATTCAGCAATTCCAAGAGCACAACGCTGCTTTTTTCTCAGGCGTCTATTTCAGCAAAACTCTACATTTTTGGAAATATATTTCCATCTTATAAAAACCCATTTGCTTATATTTTCTATAGGTGGCTCAGATTTTGAGAAAAGTGGAAAAAGGTGGCAAAAAACTATCTTTCTGGACCCTTTTTTGACAAGTGTTGCGCTCCTGGAATGACCTTGGGAGAATAGATTTTTGAAGGCCTTACCATGGGTCATTTCCAAAAATTCAAACTGTTTAGGAAACTACACTTGAAGGTATAGTTGTTTGTTCTATCAGATATCCTTATAGACCTCAATAAGACACCTGAAAGTGAGCTCAAAGTCGACACTGCGCTTCTGCATTTTTCTGTGTTTTAAATTGTAAATTTCACTGTGTAAAATTTCTAGTTTCTAGTTTGACTTAGTCAAAGTCAAAACTCTTTATGTAATGGCACTTTTTTTGAGGCTAGGTGATGTAGGCATTAATAAAATTTGCATGATAGGTTTTTTTTATGTTTATTAGGCCCTATAAAGGAAGCAAACTCCTAAACAAACTCTCCAAGAAGTGTTTGAGTTTCACCTTCTCACTCTCACCTGTTGGTTGAGAGAATCTTGGAGTCAGTTCCTCCACCTAGGAATTTGACTCCTGAAGGTGTGCAAGTGGTCTAATATAGTATTTATGTATCATTTCTCTTTCATGGAGAAGGGTTGGAATTTTTGTGGAGGAGGCTTGCATGTAATCATCTTTTTAGCTAATGCAGACACAATTGCAGCTATTTTTAAGGAACTCTAGCCCAGTGAGTTCATGGTGTTTGTTCTTCATTTTATTTGTTTTCTAATGGTTAAAAAATATTTATCTACATTTATCTTTTCTTTCTATGGATTCCTTGTAGTGAAATACATAGAATTCTTGTTCATAAGCTCTGTTTATCTGGTTTTCATATTTATGTTTATGTCTTCCTAAGCTAATGAAATCATGTTTACTTATGCTCATTGGTTTCTTCTACACTCACTCTTCTATACTACATTGATAGTATTCCAAATACACCATGGGCTTCTGATATCTAGCTCCTTTCCATATTTTCTTCTGCACTCCTACAGCCTAAAACTAATTTATGGCTCCAAACCCTAGTCCAGCAAACACTAAAATCTAAAATTCACCAACACCCAAACAATTATACATATCTAGCCTAAAAATTATTTACTTTAAAGTCATTTCACTGATAAAAAAACTTTGATAGATCCCTCTCTTGCTCAGTAGGGCTAGCGACTGAGTTGAAGTGGTTTGAGGTTACCTTTCTTGATCTCCTCGTCAGCCTAGGAAATTGTAAGGGACTAACAACGTCTAAGAGCTTTAACTTTCCTATCAATGTCTTTCTCAACAAGTGCTTTAAATTTACAAAATTTAGTGAACATTTGATCTTTCTTCTACATGAAGAAAATCCATCACTTATAAGAAAAATCATGAAAAAATGGTACACAACACATGTTCTTGGTCGTGAATGTTGTCGAGAACAGTCCACACACATTTGAGTGAACTTGATCAAGGATCACTTGCACTCGATTGTCTTTGTCATGAAAGGAAGCTTTGGTGTACTTCACCAATGTACACCCTTTTGTTGGCATTATGATACAGGTATGACTCAAGTGTTGTCCTTGATGGCAACTCACTCAGATGAAAGATCACAGTTCAGACTCACAGAATGAAGAAAGAAAGGTATACACAGGTTCACTATATACCAAGTCGCGTATATACGCAAGTTCACTATATACCAAGTCGTGTACACACGCAAGTTCACTATATATCAGTTCGTGTATATACACAGGTTCACTATATACCAAGTAGTGTATGTTAGTGTCAGTATCTTCATCCCTCCATCAGAGATCAAAATTCTCTTTTTTCATGCATATTAGGTGACTCATCCGATCAGCTGCACTCCATTAGGTCATGGATCATCTGATGGTAGTGGTTCTTTGTCAATTTCCCTCATGCTTTTCATCTGCTGGCCTATTTTCACATTTACAAATCATTCGCTATCATTTTTATTTCATTTCAGTTGCAGAAGTCATTTTAGGGTTTCAAGTCTTATTAGGTATAGGGTTTGTCACCATGGTCTTCAAAAGTTCAATAACAAGCCAACAGTCACATGAGGATGTTCAATAAGTTCATAAAATCACAAAATTTACTTATGATTTGCTCCATAAACGGTTTTTACCTCAAAACTCTGTTTTGAGGTGAAAACAGGGTTTTTCCATTTCTTGTACAAATTTTAAGTAATTTTATTGTTTTCATATGTAATAAGCATCATCTGCAACCCTGGGTCACCTTGCCAAACTTCTATACTCCAACTCCTACAAAAGAGACAAGAAAATCCAAGCATTGGTCCATCAAATGACAAAAAGAGAGCCAAACTGCAAAACAGAGTTTTTTAAAGAACAAAGTGAAAAGAAAGACTTTAGAAAGTGGGTTTTTTTTAATGAAAAATTAAAGTCAAAAGTATATAAAGTGCTCATTTGTGTTAAAGACTTCATTTGTGCTCAAAGTGAGAGAGAACAAGGTGAAAATTGCGTTTTGAGGGAAATAGAGGAAAATCGCAACAAAGTTTAAAAATTTCTCTTGGCGCGGCGCACCAGGCGTAGGATTCACATATAGTTTTGAACGAGTGCGGCGCACCTAGGTGTTAGCGTGATGCACCAGTCTGCCAAGCCAAAAACTCTTTCAATCGACCTTCTAAAGCTCCAAAGTTTTCTAATACCATCCCTTCAAGTAAGTAAGCCCATCCATTTGCCATAAAAAGAGATTTAGTCATCCTTGATGGTTTTGAAAGGTGAAAATTCAAACCCTAAATTGTTGCACAGTTATATTGCAAAATTTCCTAGGGTTTTGCAGTTTTTGTCATTCTTGTTGTTTGTTTACTCCTTTGCATAATTTGCTCTTCACTACATTTCCTTAGATTTTCTTCCCCTTTCCCTCTCTCATTCACACTCATCTTACTCCCTTTTTCCAAAACCCTAAAACCCTAACACCTAATTCCCACTATTTCCCAACCCTATTCTTCATTCCCCAAAACCTTATCGCTCCCTAATAACCCTACAGCAAACATCAAAACCTTCCACTCATCAATCCCATTCATCAAATCCCAAAGAAGAAAACAGCAGTCACCTATTCTTTAAATAAAATCTCTTCATACTCATCATTTTGCACCATATAGTGGAAAATATGGAAACAGATTCAGCTTATGAAAGGGATGAGGAAACTATGAGTGATTCCTTTCAAGAGATTCATGCACCAATAAAACCACGTAAGGGAGGAAAACACATCCGTGAGGAGCCCACCACACTCACAGAGTTATTGGCTTGTCCCCTTGCAGTAACATGTTTCAAACATCAGTCTTGCTACCAGTTTTGTGAGATGGTGGAGAGGGTGAAATACCACCATGAACTTGCTAGACTATGTGTCCTTCATCTTCACAATGGCCAAGTGAACTTGGCAAGTGTTTCCTTCACTTTAACACCTGAAACTATAGCTGAAGCAACAGGTATTCCAAATGTAGGTGAACAGTGGAACAAAGGACAGGTTGTGGGCAAAAAGCATTATGAGCCTTATATCAAGGCTAGTTATCAAAAGCAAATTATTAGGGTCTTTCCTTTCAGATACCTACAGGACACTTATGCTCCACTCATGAAGCTCATCATCAAATACTTCAGCTGTGAAGGGAGATTTTCTCACTTGTATACTTATCATGTTAGACTATTGATGCATTTCACTAGAGTGAGAATGATGAACCTCCCCTATTTCATATGCAGAAACATTGAGAAAATGGCTACATTGGTGCAAAGAAAACCTCTTCATCAACAGTTCAATAGTATTTATCATTTTTCATTGATCAAGATTTTTGTTTTGCATCAGCTGAGTTTGTTGAATGTTTCATGGGATACTTTCATTTCACATGAGATTTTCAAAAAGCCCTTAAGTGACCCCATCAGTGTTTCAAGAGGAAGGAGGGCCATCAAATCAACCAGAGGTTCATGAGACTCAAACTACAAGTGTTCCAGTATTTGTCACTTATGAAAAGGGGACAAGGAGGCTATTTGCAGCTACAAAACAAGTACTATCTCCACTAGGGGTGGAAGGGCTCTCGTTTCCTTCACCAGACAAGAGGCAAATGCTATCTTCACCCAGGGTGAAAGGGGCTTTGCCTTATTCTTTAGCAGAGTAGGTACAGGATAAAGGGAAGCAACCATTACATGAGGAAGGGCCTTCTGAAGGTCAAGAGAGAGATTTCATTTTGATTTAGGATGAGGATACTGATTTGGGCTCCCAAAGCTCAAAACTCAAGGAGATCATCAAAGAAAAAGAAGCTGGCATCCATGCCTTAGATATTAACCTTGAAAGGGATAAGTGGATCATTAATTACCTTGAGCAATGGAACAAGCAGTTGGAGGATAAACAAACAATCACGGAGCTACAAACCATAAGGGAAAACAAGCAAGCAGCAAAAAGAAAGAAAGTCAAATTAACACCCCTTGAGCAAGAGATTGATGTTGACCAGGAATATTGGCTAGAGAGGGCGAATATGCACTTAGAGAAGTTTCTTGAGAAAGCCAATAAGGATAATAAGATACTACAACACATGGCTTATCACTATTTGGCACGAAACAAAATTTGCAAAACTAGGATAAAGTGCCTAAAGGCCAAGTTGAAGAAGACTTTGAGGAGCAAGAAAGGGCAAGATAAGCTCAAAATCTTGGCTGAAGCTTCATTGGCCTAGCATAGTACTTGATGCATATCACTCAAGCCAAATTTCAAGAAATTTGGCAAACTTTTGGAAATTTTGAATTTTTCAAGGAAAAAACAGGTTTTTCCAGCAGGTGTGTAGCGCCACCTGGCACTTGCTTTTGATAGGGACCTCCTCTGGAGTAAAAATTTACATTTTTGGATTCCTCATGAAAAATTATGCATGCCCATAAATTACTAGGAAATTTTTACAAGTTTTGGGTCACCTAAAGGGCCAAAAACGCCTCAAAAATGCCCTCTCTGCCACTTTTTGGCCACACAAGAAGCAATTTTGGGAGAACTGATTTTTTGAGGGGCAAATGGGCACCAAATTCAAAAATGTTACTTTTCCTAGAAAGTATACAAATATACCTTTCTAACAAGCCAACTGGGAGCAAATTTGGTGAAGGGAAAGGCCTCCAAATTCAGCGAGGAAAAAGCATTATGTACAGAAAAAGTGGCACTACGCACAGGATGAAAAAGTGCCAATTTTGCTTAAAAAACTTTGTTTTTCGCCTAGTTTTCTTCTAGTTTGAATTTTTCTCTCTTATGGTAAAATTCATGACCTTACATGATTTAAATATATGTACTACGATGTAAAAATGATAAAAATTGACTTGATAAAGTAGATACATCAATTGTAGGTGGTTTGGAGATGAATGAATCAGTTTCCTTAGTTTAAGAGGCAAGTTGTTCCACTGCTTATTTTTGTGTTCCTAGTTTAGATATGGTTGAAACCACCCCTCTTCTCATGGATTCGACCCTTGATGGATAGCACGGGTGGTTTGGAGGTCTATATCATGTGTTTTTTCAGTCATTTGTAAAGGTTGGACTCTTGTTAAAGTTTTGAGCATCATTGTACATTCATCTCTGCAGTTTGGCAAGGAAATAGACTAGGGTTTGCAGCATTTTGTGAGATTCTTGTGGCAAGGTGATTTAGTATTTTTTTCCTTCTGTGATTCAAGTTATTATGTGTTTATGTGTGCCATTATCTCTCTCTTTTCAGCTTAACTAAATGAATCAAGTATAAAGGTGGAATTCATTGATGTTGCAGTGCTCTACCTTAGGGTTTACTTGGTTTTACATGTTTTCAACTATTTGAAGAGGATTCCTGATACTTTCATGCCTTCTTCAACTCCTCTCTAGTCTTAATACTTTCCATTTCACTTATTTCAAAGTACTAAATCATTTTCCTACCTCGCCCCACAGAAACCTCTGCAAGACTGAGTTCATTCCTTGGACCCAAAACTGCCTTTCACATTTGATCCAGCAAACCAACACAAAATTCAATCAAACTCCTCTGAGCATATACCTAGCCTAAAATTAGTCTTTATATCACTCATCTCAAGCCTCATTTGCTATATTTTCCTGAGATTGACAACGAGAGAGCCCTCTCCCGACCTGGTAGGGCTAGCTACCAGGTTAAGTGTGGTTTGATGTTACCCTAGACCTGCCTTTCTCAGCCTGAGGTAGGTTTAGGCCCTAATAGTGTATACATGTAAGTTCACTATATACAAAGGTACGTATAATGTACACACCACTTTCATAGAAGGAAAGGCGTGTACATGTCAGAAAACTAAGTTTTGGTCCGTGGTATTTGGTCCGAGGTTTTGACCCCAGGTGTTGGGTCCAAGGTATTGGTCCTATGTGGTTTTGAACCATGGTATTGAGAGAGGCCTAAACCTATATAAGGATAAGAAGATAATTATGCCAATGGGCAAGTATGAAAGATTTGAATATCTGATGAAGTGTGAGATCTAGTATGTTAGTTATGGTTTTGTGATGCTTTGCTTGATCTGAACCAAGGATGCACCTATGCAGTTGATGATGGATGATGGATCGGGATCATAAGGCTTGGAATGCATTACCATTATGTGTTTTGATCATGGATAGACTAGATTTGAATTATTGACACATGTTTTATTGTATAAATGTTATGGTCTGGGTATGACTAATGTCTGGTATTGCTGAAAGTTATGAGTTAATATTTGCAGATGTGTACATGGGTTCGCTTTGGTAAAAGTGCATATACACACAGGTTCAGCTCATCAGAGATGCATATACTGTTTGAAGTATGATATTTGAAGTTACAGATTGATCTGGTTGTTGTTGCAGAGTTCTGGGTTCTACTCTATGTTCTGGTGATTGTGTTTCGATGACAAGGTTTCAATGATTCAGTGTTGGGTGATTGGTTGATGCAATAGTTTTATTGTAGTGGTGATTGATTTTGAGCTTCAATGTTGTTGATGGGTCCAATATGAAAATTGGATGAAACGTGGTCTTCATATTATGGTGTTGTGATGAAATAAGAAGGTCGTAGCCTTCAGGAGGTCGGCACCTACATACTAGTAAATGGATCGGCTAATATAAGAGCCAGGGGGTTGTAGCTCCCTTCCAGTAGAAGCTGGAGAATGAGAGAAGAATGTAGCCTTCTGCAGGTGGGTGCCTGCATACTGGTATGAGTCCGCACCAGTGCAAGATTGTAAATAGGTTTTTCTTATCTTAAAGAAAACAACAGCAGGTGGGTTTTGTCCTGCATTGGGTTTCCACCTTATATCATGGTGTTCATGTGTGCTTCTTATGTGGATGATCTGTTCTATTTTACTGCACCTATTTATTGTTCATATGGTTAATGAAGTTATGATGCACTGATTAAAGATCAACATATAATGGATTAACTGAATCATAAGTTTACTGGATATACGCTAGTTACATTAAACACAGTTTCGTGTACACCCGAGTTCCCTTAACTGAAGTAGCGTATATGAATCTAAGTAGAAATGAAAAAGTTAGTGATTTGATAATACTGATTCACTCCCCCCCCCACCTCTCACTATTATTTCCAACACCTTTTCATATGTCTCTCTGCTTTAGCGTAACTTTGGGAAGTCTTGTAGAATTTTTTGCATGATCTTCAAAGTTTCATGGTGCAAGTGACCAAATCTTCTATGCCACAATTCGTTAATGTCTCGGCTTTGCACCTTCTATGCTTTAGTGCTCAAAGTAGCACAGTCTTCTACCTCCAATTTTTAGAGGTTCTTCACTCGAGCACCAATCCACTTCACATGTCCTATGGCTATGTGATGAAGGAAATCCTTTCCCTTACTAAATATCACATCACAGCCTCGATCTTCCAACATGGCAACACAAACCAAGCTATACTTTGAACCTGGAACATACATGAAATCTATCAATGTGAGGGAAGAACTAGACTCCCTCTAAAAGGTAACAATACTGATTTTAGTCGCGTTATACCTCCCATCATCTCCCATCTCGATGTGCATCTGGAGGTCTTTATCCTCCAAGTTACTTAAGAGATCTTTGTTGTCAGTCATATGGAATGAGGGTCCACTATTCAGGTACCACACACTACCCATCATCATATTTGTACTCTTCCCTCCAGTACGAGAACTGGAGAACTAAATTTGTTGTCCCCTTCTAGAAAAACTCGTAATGAAATAGATGTTTGTGATATCTATCTCAACTTCTTGGTCACCAATAATAAACAGTCGACGGTCTACATCCCACCAACAGATCAAATGATGCAGTAACTCAAACTGGGTCCTAATCCAAGGAACATGGAAGAATTTTAGTAACCCACATGCCCGAAGGGCTGCTATTCAATTTGGGTCTTGGGCTGCCTAATGATCTTCTGCTTCATGCCCTCTTTCCTTCCATTCGATCACCATTTTTCACTAATTAACCTATGGAATATCCATAAACCAAGATTTTATGAGCTTCTATGGAAATAAATTTGGGAAACAATCATTAACCATAGAGGATTTTTTGAAATTTTTATGTCTTTGCACTAGTGCATCTGTTTCCCTATTTTCCCGCACTTCTAGCGTGTTGGCACAATTGAGCCTAGGGTGAGCAACGTGGGTCCAATGGATAAAACCTGCATTGATCGCCCTCAATGTAAATTTTTTAACACTCCTCCTTAACATCTATTCTATGGATGAAAACACTTAAAATCACTACTAAAATGTAGAGGAAGGACATATCTCTTACCTACAGCAAATGGATCTTTAAATAGTGCCTTGGATTGGTTGCTCTCCTCACCTGAATATCGGGGAAAATTGGGGTAAAAAGTGCTCTCCAACTTACCAAATGTCAAATGGTAAAAATGTTTTTACCTTTTGATTTTTTTAACTTTTATGAGATATTTTTACCATTTAGGGCACATTTTATTTATATTTTAATATATTTTTCTCGAAATGGGTAATGTGTGTTCACTTGTGCAGCGATAAGTCATGGATAAATGGTGACATTGATTAATTTTGACTAAATCAATGAGTTTTATTTTATTACTTTTTTAGACTCATCAAAAATAAACAAAAAAGGAACCCCATGGAGTCATGTTTCAGCTCTTTTCTGACTCTCGAAATATGAAAAGATTGTCGATTACTTGTCATTTCAAACTCGTTAAAGTAAATGAAACGGAATCTACTCGGTATAAGTTTAACCCTTTTCCAAACTACGATTGAATATTGTACAAAAAATAAATACCTTAGTCACACGTGGCTAAGAGGTACTTTTGGATATCATTTCTACCTTTTTGGATTCAAGGGACTATTTACAAAAAGGGACCTTTGGAGTTTCCTTTTCGCCTCTTTTTCAAACTCTCTAAACATGAAAAAGATGTTGAGTTATCCCTTCGTCAGACTCATAAAACTTAGACGAAGTAGGACTTGTCACCATGACAAGACCAAGTTTCTCCTTCCTAGGACTCGTTAAACTTAATAGGATGGATTCATCTGAAGGATGAACTTATATGACAAGCATATGATATCCTCTTCAAGATTGCGATAAAAAATAATGAGGTACTTGCTAGAAATAGTGGGGGGAGATGAAAGTAAACATGTCTTGTATTTTGTGTAAATGCAGCATGTCACTCTTGAACATGACACTTATATGTCACTCGTGTCAGATTGGGGTTATCCTCACTTCATCACTTTCCTTCCTAGCTTTTACGAATCCATTTTCCTCTCATATGATTATACCATATTGTCATCACAACCTCTGACCCTATGTTGAGTCAAATGTTGCCAAACTTTGGAGTCGTGTCATCGATATGTTCAAGAGAAGTCCCTTTTATAGTTATTACCACTTATACCATGTCTAACCTTTCAGCAACAATCTTGAATCACTCTTATTTACTCTAATACATCCTTTATTTCATGTCGATGATGTGGGATACATTATGACTTCCTTCAATGGATCACTTCCTATCGACTTCAGCTCATTATCCATGAAGATGATCTAGAAACTCCCTTTTAGTACCTTGGAGCTTTCATGCCTCAATGGAAAGTTCTTTACATTCGACTATAGGTTCACATCATTGACCTTCGATCGAATGATTCTACAGGTGTTCAACTTCAAATTCCTTATTCACACTCATGGATTGTGTTGTTGTACCTTGAGAGCCATTGTCATTATTAGTGGTTTCTCTCAATCCTATTAATAGTTTACTTCATTGACCAGTAATCAAGTGGTTTTCTATCATGTTTGACCTCGACACACCTATTCACATGGTAGAATTCGTACGTTGATTGGATCGAAACAAAGATGAAGACCATGGGTTTCATCTGATAAATCCAGGTTGTGTGGAGTTATGAGTTATTCACGATTGTACACCTGATTCCGTCTATATAGATGGTTGCAACCATACCGTGGATACATATATATATGATCCTTTTTATTCATATTGTTGTGTCCATGCCATGGATCCTTACACATGATCCCTTCTATTTGGATGGTTGCATCCATGTCGTGGATCCGTGTATTGTTAGATTCTTATTTAGAGATGTATTATTAGGCATATATATATATATATATAGAGAGAGAGAGAGAGAGAGAGAGAGAGATATTGTGTCATGCTTGATTTTCTGGTCTCCTAACAGTGTTTCTCTGGGTCCTTGCCTTGACTTGTAAAGCATTTCACCCATCACTTCATGTTTTGCCTTCATGCTTTAAGGGGCATCTGTTACACACTATTTTTTCACCCTTCCTATCCCATATCCTGAAGTGTCAAAATGACGAAATTTGTCAGAGTACTCATCATGAAACACATACAGAAATATCCCTGAAGAAGAGAAGAAAAGCTAACCTGAGAGAATTCTAGAGAAGTTTACCTCAAACCCTAGTTTTCAAAATCAATGCATTTTTCACTACTGATGGCCCATGTTGATGGTTTGTTTTAGCATGTTTACGTAGCACTATTAATGCGTCTTTTTTATAGGAAAACCCACGCTAAACCTCTTCTAGCAGTTTTTCCTAAAGTGGAGGAGAAGCTTCTCTTACTAGAAGCCTCAAGAATGGCAATTTGGATATTGTTGAATGAGGATATGGTCAAGTTCTCCCATTTTGAGTCCTTAATCCTACCTTTAGGGATATTCCCCTCGAGATTTGGACCTTCTTCCCTCTTTTGTGGATCCCTAACTCCCTCCCCTTTCCTATAAATTAAATCCCTTCTATCCCCAACTAGTTGGTCATTGCTTGGTTGCATTCCTATGTTGAAACTATGCCTAAATGTTTCCCATCTAACTAAGGAGGAGTGCTTGAAGGTCTTGGCTTGGACTTGGAAATCCACCACAAAGGAGGCTTCCAACATCAAGGCACCTATGGTTGTATGCTTCTCTCATTTCTATTAATAAATACATCAGTTGTTTACTTTCCATAAGTGTATAAATCATTATTCATTTAGCATGATGTTCCTTGATCTATCATGTAGTTCATGTTAGAATGAGTTATGCTATGTATGTTTTTATCTCCCTTATTTGATCTTCCTTGTAGGTACTAGTCTGTGACAACGTAAAGAGGATTGAATCTGGAAGAGAGAAGGTTGAGGATGATATCAATGAGCGCTTAGCATCAAAGTGAGGTAGGTTATCTATCTTACTTTTCATTTTCTATCATAAACTAAGAAAGTTTGCACTTATTTTTCTGGTTTGTTGCTAGATCCTCTCATAGGACTAGAGAGATTGCTTCTGTCCACAGAATGGATTGTCTTCACAACAAAATGGTGACTTCACAGGGGAGCCTATAGCCCTTTCAACCTCTTTCTTATGTTTGGTCTATTTGATTAGCTTGGAAAACCGTTTAGTCATCAGTCATTTGGATTCTATATAGTTCTTCACTTTGAGTGATCAGTCCTTTAGAGTGTTAAGTCTAGAATTTTCTTTGAAATTCTTTTTATTTTTCCTAGTCTTTGTCATCCAAGGCATGTTTTCGTGGACCATTGGTGCTGCCAGCCTAGTTTTCTCAATAACAGTCGCGCTGAAAGTGCTGTCAGCACGAGTTTGACTGTAACAATCATGTTGATCCTTGAAGTTTGTGAAATTTTAGGGGTTTTGTCAATAAGATCTAGTGTGTCTTAACCTCTGAGGTATTTCCCTATCCTATGTGATTGGATTTGTCAGCGTTTTGGTTGATTGTCTTATTAATTTGCAAAATTCATCCCATTGCTTTGAAGTATTAGAAGTGAAGTCTAATTGAGTTCCTAGGATTTTAGGTCAATTGGATTCATTGCTTGTTGCTTGTTTGTGTCATTGGATATTGATTTTGTTGTTGATTGAGCATTTTTTTTTCTTTTGGGAATCATTAAGGAACAACATTTGCAATTTGTTTTAGCTTTTACTTCAAATTTTACTTTTCAAATTTCATTAGGTTAATTTGAATTGAAAATTAATTTTGGTTTATAATCAAGCATCGATCACATTGCATGATTCTGAAAGCTTAAAGAAGTGCATTATAATTCATTCACAAATAAAAGTGAAAAAATATTTTCATCTAAGTGCATTTGAATTGAATTCCATTTTACTTTGGTGAGTGCATTGAAAAGGAAAGTGAAAGATTTTTGTAGCTACATGTTAATGAATTGAATTTCATTTTTCTTTTGTTGGGTTTATTGAAATAGTGAAAGTGAAAGTGAAAGATAGGAAGAATTTGTTTGTTTCATACTTGATTTTTACATTAGTGTGTGAATATCTTCCCTATGTTAGGTAGCTTTCATCAAATTGAAAATAATCATTTCTCATGCTAGATGCATCATAGGTGTTCAGGTGACATCTATCTCTGGACTTAAAATTGAAACTTAATTGAAGATCAACTTAAAATTTACTTCAATTAACCTAAGGAGAATTTGTCATTGACGAAAAACATTTAGAGGTCTAAGCAAGAGATGTGTTCCAGTATCGTAAAATGTAGTAGTTGTCATTGTTTTCTAGCGCTGTATCCTGGGTGTGAAATCTCATTCCACATACAGAAGTGTATAGGACCATTCTCCAGTAATTTTGGATATATCACAGACGCTCCACGCATGGTAAGTATATGGGAATGCTCTCTTTGAACGGTTACGCATTAGACAACACTACTACAGATTAGCACTCCCATGTAACATCACGTATATTTTTGAGCCCCCTATAGGTTTCTATCTAGCCATAGGTAACTGAGTTTTTCGCCTTATATACCATGATACACCGAACATAGAATTTGGGGAGATTGGTTGTCATACATTAAGTCCTTGGTTCCGCCATGGTGTATATAGTAGTTCATGGTTGTTTGGTAATCCTTTATGCCTAGTTTTACCCCTTTTTTACTTATTTCTTTTTTTATAATAAAATTAATCAATCACGGAATCACCAATTAACCGTGAAACCAAACCTCTTTTCATCCTCGACATTAATGGTTAATTGTAAAATTGGTTTTAAGACCAAAGCATTCACCAACACACATTTCTGATTCATTCTCTTAAAAAACATCATGGAAGAACCACCAAGAGTCCCAAAAGAGACCTCGGATATCCATGGAAGTACTAATGCACCCTATTCAGCTAGAGTTGTATGTATCGATAACATTAAGCCTGAATCTCTTGAAAACCAAGGCGTTGAACCTGGTATTGTCCTAAGCATCCAACCTCTTGCTTCCCAACCACCTCCAGAGTCAGTAGGCTCATCCCAGGAATCTCCTCCGACTAGTCCTCACTCTATTTTGGATTACTTACTTTTCCTTCCTAATCCACTCTTTGAATCAGATTCTTTTGTGTATTTATCACCTTCACATCTATATAGTCCGGTTGATATGCCCAACATACCTCTGATTCCTTCTCCTAGACCAACTCTGCTTCCCAACTGAGATTTGTTCCTGATCATGGAAACAGAAGGTGATAACCCACTTGTAGTGTCAAAACCCCAAGGTATTCCAGTGGAAACTTATGGAACTTACATTCCTAGTACAGAGGTTGATCCTTTGTCACTGCTTCCTCACAAAGGATTTCCTTATGTTTCTGCTACCTACATGAAAACGGGACCAATTACACCTCCTCCTTATAGTAATACTCCCTTGGTTCCGTCGAGTTATAATTATCTCGGTGATGCCTTTTTAGATAATTATGGTGCAAGTTCATTGTTTCACAATCCCATTTGGTCTTCTGGTGCTATGCCTACTACCAGCTCATTTGTCCCAAACTTTTCAATAACTACACAGACCCCTATCCAACTTACAATGTCAGTAAGTGAAACTCGTGTTCCTCTCATTCTTTATGCTCCTCCTATTGTAGTCATAGTAACTACGATTCCTAATGGGAGTGGGCAACATAGAAATTCATTTGTCCCAATGTCTAGGGGGCAATATCTTCCACCCTACACACCTGTTTTTTCTAATGGAATCTACACACCCCCTCTAGGGGCAAGTCAACCCATTGGTGTTTTTTCTAGCCCAGGTGGAACATCAATTCCATTTGTATTATGAAATTTTGGAGGGACACATTTACAAGATCAACAAATCCCTTTGACTCAGCCTTCCTATTAGCAGCCTTATACTCCTGTAGGATCACAACATCTCCAAAATCCGTATCAGCAAGCAAGTCCTCAAATTTATTATGATCCTTAAATGCAATATTCTTATGGGACTAGTAATCCTCCTTTACGGCCACAAATTCCTATTCAATTGTAGCAGGGACCTACCCGTGGCCATAGCTGCAGGTGTCTTACCCACAGCCATAGTTGCAGGTGTCCTACCCGCAGCTAAGGTTGTAGGTGTCCTACCCGTAGCTGTAGCCACAGGTGTCTTACCTACAACCACAACAACAAGTTTCTTACCAAACCCAACAAGTGTAGATTTTAACCTTGTACAGAAATTACCTACATATGAATTCTAAAAAACATAAAATAAACAATGGTGAGAGCATAAAACATAAAACAAATATACACAAAGATTTTCCCCCAAATCCCAAAATTGGGACTACTAGATTGATTTTTCATTATATTCCTTTCAATGTTACAATACATATATATACATCTCAAAGCATCCATAAACCCCAATCCATTAGCCCTAGATTAGAACATAATCGTAGTTCCCTTGACCAGATCTAAAAAATACCATGGACAGAAAACCATTATGCCCAAAACCATGTGTGAAATCCATGCACAAAACCATAGGCAAGTTTTCACACCTAATATAGGGTCCAAAAATCAATTTCCCAGGGCCCTACCTGTAACAGCCCAAAATAAACATGTAATTAATTAGATTAATCAAGTAATTTATAATCAACATGCAATTATCAACTAATTAACATCAAAGTTCAAAAATATGAGTAAAAACACTTACCTATGATTTCAGTTGAAGTCTTCTACTGCAACAAGGTTTTGGGGACGACTCTCCACCCAACTGTAGGCTCATTTACACAAAATCTTGCTACAACTGGCCATCCCCGAGCCCTCAATCAACGTACTACTATCAGGGATCCTTTGTCTCACAACACTATTCTCCCAAGAGAATGGATGATGGAATGATGGAATGATGGAATGATGGAATGCCTCTCATCTTCCTCATCATCTATTAAATAGAGCAAACATTGGAAGGGGAACCACATGCACACACTCCATGTGTCCACATGCAACTTTATTGCTTTCTTGTTTTATTTCTTTTGTTTTTACTTTTTGATAGCTTTATTGATTTTTACTGCTTTCTTGTTTTATTTCTATTTATATTTATTTAGAGCTTTAGTATTGTTATTTTTTTTTTATTATTACTATTTTTTATTTATTATTTATTTCTTGTATTTTTAATATTATATTTATTTATTATTTATTATTTTTTTTATTATTATTATTATTATTATTTATTACTTATTATTTTTATTATTTATTACTTATTATTTTTATTATTTATTATTTTTTATTAAGGGACATTACACTCCCCCAGACCTTGTGCAGGGGGGTTTCCACGCCCCTGTTGCGCCCGATGCAACGTACACGGGGGGTATCCTCCCCCCTGTGACCCCCCCCGCACATGGGCTAGTCGTGGAAATAATATAACACACACACAACAACAGGGACCTTATCAACAACCTCGGCAACAAAATCTTATTCAACCCTAGCAAGGACCTTACTCACAACTACAACAACAAATTCCTTACCAACAACAGTATGGTCAATTTTCCTCACAAACTCCATACATCCAATATGGTCACCAGGCACAGTATGGTCAGCCTCTTTATGGTCAAACTCCATATGGTCAAAATCCTTATGGTCAAATGCCTTATGGAAAAAATCCAACATAGTGAAGGCAGGCCCTGACTTGACCTGGTCATAATGCTCAGTTTGGCACATACTAGAGACCCTATACTCCATACAACCCATAACTTCTAATTTTGGCAATGTTGGAATTATTGAATGTGTTAAGGCTCAAGAATGGCCTAATACTTCATTCATTGTATTGGCCTCCAGTACTAACCAAAATTCCTAGTGATTTTCCCAAATTCGAAGGTAAATCTGGAGAAGACCCCCAAACACACGTTATAACTTACCATCTATGGTGTTCCTCTAACTCTTAGGTCGACAATTCTATTTGACTACTTCTTTTCCATTACACTTTAACGGGTGTTGCGGCCAAATGGTACATAGAGCTCCCTCATGGTGCTTTTCAAGACTTCAAACTTTAGCCATGGCTTTCCTCACCCACTTTCAATTACCTGTCTAGTATGAAACTGGAACCCATCTCCTAGCGTCTTTGCAACAGATGACTTCTACTCACATCTCTGATCATATCCATGAATGGAGACGTAGGCATCGTCTTATCAAATTTGATATCCCGGATCAGCTCTTGACCGAATGGTTCACAAAATAATTCATACCTTCTATTTCTAAAGACATAGACATGGGTGGTTGTGTGACTAAGGAACAAACTATCACCCGTGCCTAGTATCTAGATTTGGTTTATTCACAATCTGGCACATTATATGAACTCTTACCTGGTGCCCAGCGACCTTCGAATGGCCCTACCTCTTCTCAGCCTATAGATTCACCACCCATCGATGGAATCATTGGATTTGTGTCCCAGTAGTCTAGTATTACTCTAGCTACCTCTTCAAAACCTAAATCTACTACAACCGATGCATCTTCGAAAACTGTCGATACTCCTAAGAATCCTGGTAAATCCTTAGAGGTAAATGTTGTTCAGTCTACCACAGCAGATAAATCCTCGAAATGCAAGAAGAAGGGTAAATTCAAATCTAAACAAAATACCCCTAAATAGGATTCCCAAAAATAGTCAGTTGATGACACACCCAAATGAAAAGTATCCTTGCCTTATTTGTGATGAAGATCATTACCCCAAGGATTTCCCCCACCATGCCGAAGTAAGTCATCTTCTGAAAGTCACTACATGGACACTAGTCGTGCTTAAAGAACCTTTCCTATCTTAGCAGACATAGTTGGTAGACCAACCCCATTCCTAAGCCTATGGAACCTATCAAGTTTTTATGAGTGGCTCGGAAAATATTTTTGTAGCCACGAGATCAAAAGATTATCCGCCTCCTGAGAAACCTATAGTGGAGAAAGATACCACTAATGTAACCTCTTCCTCCACTCCATCCAATTCTGGTCCTCTCCACATCGAGAAACCTAGCACCGATTCCATGACCACCCCCTAAAGGTGGTCATTCAGAAATCTTCCTACAATCTGAATGTGTGATCTGCCCAACACTACAGCATTGTAGAAGACTTGGCTCAATAATCTTCAGCGATGTCGCCTTTGGAAGTCCTTCAGACGTGTTTGTCACAAAGGAAGGCTCTGTTATCCACTATTGGAGGGATTGGTCCCATAGATTCGAGTCTGATTACTTTTGATATTGAAAACCATGTTCCTTGCTTGCCACCTCACCTTTCTTTCGTTATACAAGTTTTTGTTATGGGCAATACCAGGGTTAATAGCCCTGGGTCAATTCCTACTTGTCTAGGTACTTTACTTTCTCCTGAAATGACTACTCCATTTCAGACACCTATCTTGGTTCATGAAGTGTTTTCTGAAAGTAATTTAGGCAACACTTTAGCAACCATGCCCATTGAAATCTTGGTTAAACCTGGGGTTGTCGAAAATATTCACATATGGGCTGCATGTTCTCCTGATAAGATTAAAATTTACAAAACCCTATTCAAAGAATTATGTGATGTCTTTGCTTGGTCTTACAAAGAGATACCTGACATTGATCCTAGCATCATGGTACTTGAGATTCCCACCTATCCAAACGTGTATGAAAATGTCTTCATCTAGTGCACTCATGGAAGGTAGCACCATTAAGGGAGAATTTGAAAAAAATATAAAAGTTGGCTTTATTTATCCTATTCCGCTAAAAGATTGGGTCTCCAACATTGTTCTGGTAACTAATAAATAAGGAACCATATGAGTTTGTGTTGACTATCAAGATATCAACCGATCCTGTCCTAAGGAAGATTATCCTACTCCCTTCATTGACCATATTATCAATGAATGTTATGGGAGTGAAATATTCTCCTTCATGGATGGATTCTTGAGATATAATCAAATTAATATCATTCCTGTTGATCAACACAAAATTGCCTTTATCTATCCTTGGGGGAATTTCACCTACAAAAAACTTCCTTTTGGTTTGAAAAACATGGTGCAACCTTCCAATGGGCTATGTTTTATGCCTTTCACGATATTAAAAATATCATTCAGCCATATCTTGACGAATTAACTGCACATTCGCTTAAATTTCAAGACCATCCAACTCACCTTCGGGTGATTTTTCTTCATTGTCGATACTAAAACATTCAATTGAATCCTCATAAGTGTGTCTTTTGCATGGAATCGAGTTGTCTCCTAGGCTTCGTAGTCTTTAAACAGGGAATCTGCATTAATCCTCTCAAGGTGGAGGCCATCGTCAATTTTCCACCTCCATCTTCCTTACATCAACTCCAAAGTTTGCAGGGAAATGAAAATTTTCTTTGTTGCTTCATCCCTAATTATGTTGAGCTTGCAAAGGATTTTACTCTCCTTATGAAGAAAGGAGTCCCATTCATTTGGGATGACATTGCTCAGAAGTAGTTTGATGCTTTGAAGGTTTCCCTCATTAGTGCACCTTTGTTGCATCCTCTGAATTATCATCATGATTATCTCTTGTACTTGGTTGTCACTGAAAATACCATTGGTATGGTGTTGGTTCAAGATGGCGATGATGGAAATGAGCATGTTATCTATTACTTGATTCGAAACCTTTTTTTATATTGAGACTCGATATGCTCATGTAGAAAAGTTGGTGTTGGTAGTAGTTCATGTTGTCCAACGTTCTCATCACTATATTCTTCTACACAAAATTGTAGTGGTATCTAATTGCAACCCCATAACCTATAATTTGTCCTGTTGGTTGCTTTGGGGAAAATAATCCAAATGAATTTTCATCCTACAAGAGTTTGACTTAGAATTCACCAAAGTTAAGTCCAAAAAATCATTTTTTTGCCAAATTAATTTGTGACCTTCCCTCTTCAAACATGATTGTTGAATCTAATGAGCTTACTCCTAACAAGTATCTCTTCCTTATTAGCACCCACAATCCATGGTATGGGGATATCATCATATATCTCCAAACTCATACCTTTCAATCAGACTTATCTCTCTCTAAGCGGCGTCGAACTCTGGTACTAGTCCCAATCCTACCGCATTATTGGGGATGCCTTATACCAACTTGGTGTCGATTCAATCCTTCAATGGTGTCTAACGCATGAGGAAGTTGAGAAATATTTGAATGACTACCACGCTAGATCCTATGGTGGTCATATGTAAGGATATGCTACCGCTCAAAAGATGCTTCACGCTGGTTATTTTTGGCCATCTATTTTCAAATATTGCATTCTTGCAGTCCAAAAATTCCATGCTTGGAAAATTTACAACCGGAAGCTGTGAAACCCCACCTTTTTCTTTATACCCAGTTATCATCATTGTCCCATTTACCAAATGAGGCATTGGTTTTATGACATGTAACCCTCACTTGGTCGGGGGGCATGGATACATCATCGTTGTTGTTGATTATTTTACAAAATGGGCAGAGGTGATGCCTACCTACTATGCTGACAGTGAAACTGTGGCTTTGTTTTTATTCAACCATGTCATAGCTCGATTTGGTGTACCACAGGCCATAATAACCAACCATGGCTCCCATTTCTGAAATCATGTGATGATAGAACTCACTGCTCAGTTGGGCTTACATCACAATAGCTCAACTCCTTACTACCCACAGGCCAATGGCCAAGTTAAGGTTGTTAACAATGTTTTGGTTACAATGCTTTGGCGAACCATTGGGATGCACAAAAATAATTGGCATCTCATTCTTTTTTCAGCATTATGTTCATACCGAACTACTGCTAAGAAGGTGACCGGATTCACACCTTTTCAATTGGTTTATGGTCTAGAAGACACCCTACCTATCGAATGTCTAATCCCATATTTAAAACTAGTTGTTGAGTTACTACCTGGTAGTTCACCTAAGGAAGAGCGGTTATTTATTTAGAATGTCTTGATAAGACTTGTTGAATTGCTGCATTAGTAACTGAATCTCAGAAAAAACAAGTTAAAATTCAGTATGACAAAATTGTTACCCCTCATGCATATGCAGAAGGTGACTTAGTCATGTTATATGATCAGGCTAATGACAAATTAGGAGCCAAGAAATTCTAGCCTATGTGGCATGGACCCTACATCGTTAAACGTGTATTGCAAAAGGGTGCATAAGAGTTAGTTAACAATGATGAAAATCAGTTGTCTGAGCCCCACAATGGGCTCTACCTCAAAAAATATTACGCCTAGATTTTGCATAGATACCTTGTACATTAATATGTTTTTCATTAGTGTGTTGCTTTTGGTGTAAATGTTTGCATTTTTGTGAACATGTTTTCCCTTCTTACTGTGTGTTCCACTTGGTTTGCAGATGTCAACGAACCTTCTTCCTCATATCGTTTTCATTAATGGTGCTTGTCATAGTACATGGAATCTCTCTTCTGCTACATGGGTACTTTATGCTCCCGATGGTGAGTTAGTGAGTTTACAGGGCATAAGCCTAGGTGTACAACTAACAATATTGCCAAATATAGTGTGGTTATCGAACTATTGTCGGAAGCTATTGTCCTTGGTATTAGGGCGTTAGTTTTTAAAAATGACTCACAACTCATTGTATTACAGTTAACATTAGCGGAATTTTCAACTCAAAATTAGCCATCTAAGAAAAATTAAGAAACTAATAAAATAATGCAATGTAGACAATTTTTTAATATATCATTTTTATTATTCTTTTACCAAAATTACCTAGATAAATGTCACATTTATCAAAATAATTGTATATATATTTTATATTTAAATTAATATATTAGCATAAGATTTAATAAATTTAAGTTAAAAAAAATCATATTTAAATTTAAATTTAAATTCAAAAAGAAATTCAAAATTTAAAGGAAAGCTTAGATTTAATTTTAAATTACCCAAATAAACGTCACGTTTATCAAAAAATAACCATCTACATATATTTTATATTGAAATTAATTTATTACAAACAAGATTTAATTAAAATTTAAATTTAAAATGGAAATTTAAATTTAAGTACTCAAATAAAGGCATTTTATCAAATAACCTTATATTTATATTTTATATTTTAAATTAATTTATCCAATATAAATTAATAAAATTTAAATTTAAAAAGTAAATTTTAAATTTAATTTAAAAAAAAAAAAAAAAAAAAAAAAAAAGTAAATTTAGATTTTATTTTAAATTTATTTATTTAACACGCCATGATTTACCCTTCATTAAAAATATTCTTGATATTCTAACTTTTATAGATTAAGATAGTAATTTTATTTTTAATATTTAATATAGTTTTAGGTCACTTGGGCACCATTCACACTTAAAGTAGGTAAGTTATATTATTAAAAAAAAAAACCAGTGCCTAGTCACACCTATATCTCTTGTAAATTTTAAAGGATTTTGATTGGCTTACACATTATAACATGGAAATTCAATATTAACATTTTAGAATGAAAATTCCTCTAATGACGAGCATTTTTCCGTCAAAAACCCTAATATTCCGATGTATTTACGTGTTGGTCTCTTAGAAAGAAAATTTGATTACATTACTTATCAACATATTCCAAGACATCTAAATGCATTAACAGATACATTGGCAAATCATGTAATAGATAGACATCTGCGACATATGTAAAACAAAAACCATCACATAGTAGGAACAGTAAACATAACATATATATATATATATATATATATTATTTATATTATTATATATTATTATATATATATAATATTATATATAATTTGCAAAATGTTTGTTACATCAAAATATCAAAATCTATGTTCTGAGACACATGGCTTCTCAAGCCTACATAAGTGCAGAAAAATGAAAACTGTTGGGCATCGGATCCCCCCACAACATGTTTTGGGGCTCAAAGCTCAAGTTTTGGTCAAATGTATTGTAAGACTCCGTGAATTGCGGGCACAGCGTGAAGTATAGGTTGAATCATAGGGTTGTCCACCCAAAGTTTTGTAATGTAATGTAATGTCATGTCAGCCTACCCATGGTTCGCGAACCATGGGATTGTATAAATAGAGCGAGGCTCTAAGTTGTAAAGATAGCGAACTGGAGATAGATGAGTACGAATGGTTCGAGCATAGAGTAAGAGTCTAATTGTATTGGGTCGTAGTAGCAGGAAGAGGCTTTGCAGTTGAGTGTGTAGAGGCCTAGTAAAGTCCATAGTTGGGTGTGCGGACTCCTACAGCTAAGTGCGCAGGTGGTGTCGAGTCTGTAACCTTGAACGAAGAATAATAAAGAGAAGTTGATTCCAATTTTTGTGCATCTGCTTGTATATTGCATTCTATACATTTATATTGTTTTGTTTATCGCGTGCACTTATATGAATGTTGGATATCCTATTAATTATCACTAGACTTACACAGATAAGCTAAGTAATCAGATGATAACAGGTTAATAATAAGGAACTTGGGTAATAATACAGATCGTGCCCCAAGTAGGGTTGCGTGAAGGTAGCATCACAGATTGCAAGGGACTAATAGATGCGAGTAGCGACGTGTGCACGAGGTCAAACTGCGGACCGCTAGAGCTCATCAGACATCCCCAGGGTGTGGAAACTTGGTTCTAGCACCCTTCCATACTACTTCAAGCGAGACCTAAATCTACGCTCCACAGACTGTTACTGAAAGGGCCAGTAGTACCGGGATTTGTTTGGCAAAATCACCTCTAAACCTGGGTCAGGCCCATACAAGCCAAAAAATGGTTCCATTGCTGAGACCGGGATCTGCATAAGGGATATCTGATGTCGTGCCACTGGAATCCAACAAAGAAAGAAATTGAAGGGTGGTTGGACAAGAATACTCACAAGTTCGCGGCAAAGGAAAACAAAAATTCGTGAGTACCTAAGGAACAGTGGTTGGAGTGCTACTTGTATATGGAAATCCATGAAATTTTCTTTGCATCCTTTCCTTCTGAGCTGCATGAGTGGATCATGAAGCTAGCAGATAGTCAGGGAAGGTGTAGGCTCGACAAACCAATCGTGTGGACTCCGGAATTAGTACGCAAACTAGAAGTGTCAGGAGATAAGATCGCGCAAGCTGTGGACCATTGGCTCAATCAAATTATAGGAGGATTTATCACTGAGTTCACGGGTAGATACGACTGTCAGCTATAGTGAGGCGGAGCAACATTTCCTCAAGGGATGCAAGGTAAGTATATTGAATCTTTGAACACTTGGATTAAGATACTATTATGTGAAAAGCAGGTTATGTGAGTAAATTAATGTTTAGGACAACATGAAGAGGGAATATCTACAGAAGTAGAAGTAGTGAAGAATTAGAAACCAATTCCTTAATTTCCCCCTAGAGGGAAAGCGAGGAAGAACTCGCAAAAGTTTCTCCGAGAAGCGTGGTTAGTCTGATAAGGCAACGAATTCCATGCTTACCACCTCCACCTACATTGCCACCCATCCCACCCTCCTCACCTCCATCTCCACCCACCCCACCTCCGCCACCACCACAGTTTAGTATGGCGAGTGCGATCAAATTACTAGTATTCAGAGGTAGGGAATGAAGATCCAGACCAATTCCAGTTCGTGGTAAGGGTGGTATGGGAAGCACAAGGGATCGTGGATGACAATATCAGAAGGCTACGCTGGTGAGTGCGTTTCAGGATTGCACATTAACGTGGTACATCAAGCATTCTAATGACCATCTGAACACGAGAATCGCAGAAATCCAAACCACGCTGAACAGGGAATTTAGCATACCAAAGTCGGAAACACAATCAATCATCGTGTTTAAAGAGATCATGATGCTCCTAGGCGAGACCCCCTGGGATCTGGACCAAAGACTGAAGGGTATGATTCGTGAAGCTAACATGACATTGACGGATGGATAGCACTATGCATGGTTTGTAGCATCACTAACACCGCACTTAAGGATGGCGTTGTCACAGCAAAAACTTTCCACCCAGGCCAAAGCTTTGGAGATGGAAATGAGATTACATGAGACCCCTATATAAGACCCTAGTTTGGGAGTCCAACAAATCCACGCACAACTGCAAAATATGTGTCTGAAGATGCAGAGTTTGAAACAGGATAGGACGCCTCGGCTAGAGGTGCGCGAGGAGTTATGGTGCATAAAATTCAAAGGCCAGGGGCATGACAAGGACCACTGTCTAGTGTTCGCAAATTACTTGGCAGGAGGAGGGTCGATGCCATTAAGACCTAAGGCACAGGTAGGACCAAGCATGGTATCTACATTATGGTGCGTTATCTGTCAGATAGGAAGAAAACACACTATGGATAATTGTCATCTATTGCAGAAGTATACGCAGACGTCCCAGCAATTCTTTTGTAACTTCTATAGGTTGGTAAGGCATGATGAGCGCACCTGCAGAAGCTAGAAACTAATGATGGATTAGACTCCTACCTACAGGGTGCAGACCAAAACACGAGCCCTCGACCCAAATGTAGGAATGGTGCACGCTGGATTTCAGGGGCACAGTCAAGGTCGAGGTGGAATGGGACCAGGAAAGGGTTGTGGACAGCTAATTTATTACAATTGTGGAGGGGCGAGGCACTATGCCCATGATTGTACAAACCTGATAAGGACATCATGTTTTTAATGTACTTAGTTTGATCATAAGGCAGAAGACTGCCCTACATTGATAGCGAGACTGCGTGAAAAAGGGGTACTTCAGCCCCCTCCGACTCAGAATTTGCAGATGATGAGGTCTAAGCTGCATGAAGAAGACACAAATGTAAACATGATGGTCAGGAGTGGTATGACCACTGGTGATGATAAAGGTAAGCAGTCAGAAGAAAGTGTGTGGGTTCGCAAGGCTCCTACAAAGGAACCTGAATTTTATTTAGAACACACGAAGGAGACGTTCATGGAAGCTAAGAAGAGCTTCACGGAGGCCTCCACTTCAGGTAATAAGGATCAACTAGAACCAGGGATGGATCCTTCAATGCTCACTACCTTTCTAGAGACATGCATGAAACTACTACACGACAGCGAGGCAGTAAAAGGACTATAGGAACTTATCACTAGGTGCGTGGGGTCAAGAGAACCGCACGTGGTCCAGAAACTTGGAAAGTATGCATTGCGCACAAGAAGGGAAATGAGGTTGACTTCGCAAATCGGTGAGTATGAAATGGATCAGGTAATCTTGGATCTTGGATTGGATGCAAATGTACTGCCAAGACAAACATGGGAATGCATGGTCAGACCCACGCTACAGTGGTCTCCTATTCAGTTACGAATGGCGAACCAACAGAAGATCTTGCCCATGGGAAGACTGCAAGGGGTAACAATAGATATTGAAGGTGCGAGTGCAAGCGAATATTGAAGTGATAGAGATTGTTGATGACAATAATCCCTATCCTGCACTACTAGGAATAGACTGGGCCACCAATATGAACGAAGTCATAAATCTGAAGAAACACAAAATGATATCTGAAAAAAAGTCACTACGCGTAGTAGTACCACTAGATCCAGCTGAAAGAGAACGATACACTGAACCGATGCACGACGATGATAGTGATGATGATCTTGATTGTACTTACAAGATAACCACGTGAGAATAGGATTGGGTGATCCAACTGCAAATGGAAGGATTTCGTGGGAGCGCAAAGGCTCCTGCACTTTCGATTCAGATGAAGAGATAGAGCAATGGCAGAATTGGTTGCACGAAGTAACAACGCTTAATTGCAACATGATGGTTAGATCACTGCGTTGCATGACAACAGAGGCAAGAGATCTACCTACATATGATGGGTTGACAGTGGTGGATGAATTCTTAAACTAATTTGAAACCGCAGTACCAGAACAGCAGTGGTTCGATGCTCTGAAATGGGCAGTGCGCGCAATGCCCACATGATGGTGGGATATGCATCAAGGAAGCTTTGAGGACTGGTGCAGATGCAGAAGGATGATGCACCTATGATTTGGAAAACCCCAGCTCAGGATGAGAGCCAGTCACCAAGGGCGGAACAACTTGCGCACCTACCTTTCTTGATGGGTACAGACATCTGTCGTATAGCCCACACAAGCACACACCACTCCTAGAATAGAGAATTAGAACAAAACACAGCAGCAGGAAAGGTGACATGTGCTACCAATTATCCACGAAGAAGCATTCGATAGGGTGTGTGAAGTACTGAACAGCATTCACCAAGCGAGACGCACTGGCTGGGACTTGCACGTACCAGTGGTTCGATGGGCCTATAGGACCATATGAAAAACCCTAACCATGGAAACAATTCGAAAGGTGCAAAACAGAGTAGGGATTGTAATTTCTGAAGAGAATGCAAAGGGGAATCCACATGTAATCACGCCCGTAGATGTGACAGTGTGTGAAGCCAAGGACAAAGAAATCGCACAGCTACACGAGGTCGAACACATAAGGCTTCAGGAAGCCATTCGGTGAGGGAACCTTACACTTCGCAAACTCGAAAAATATTGGGTACAACTGAGGAAGAAAATAATCTTGATGGACACAGAGGTCAACAGGCTAGAAAACAAGATCAAGCAAGCATGTCTCGATGATAAACCAAGGATGACAAGGCAAGGTTCAAATGATCATACCACTAAATTAGAAGACTATCGCCGAGAATTTATGACTCTGCTACCATGGCTACGGCCGTAACTCACCAAACACAGTAACTATGGAAGCGCACTACATCCAATAGAACACGCGGCACCAGCTGTCATGAGGCAATTGAGGATTTTCCACGGACTATACTGGAAGGCGAGCAGAAGCCTCACACAAGTGGTGTGACCACCTTACTAGTCATAGGAAACACAGTCTTAGCACTGTAGGCAGTGGAAAGGAAGATTGGGACTATAAAATATTCTGCCACGGGGTTGCGTGCTCTGGGAAATGTGCACAGTAACAGGATGTCACAGGGTTTGCGACTGCGCACAAGGGACAGCACTGCCACGTGGATAAGCTGGGAAGTGACCATTGGTGTCACTGTTCATGATGAGATGTCTGATTTAAGGCCAAATGGAGCGGGTAGCGGGCATTTAAGACACGAATTATGGGCAAGATTTGGGACAATCTGCCACCAAGAAAGCATTGATGGCTAGGAATTGGGGGGAACGGTCGAATTTGAATTCAAAAGGTGCTATAAGACTCTAGGGGCTAGCCACGAGACAACACTTGTTCCCTTGAGATTTGAGCAGTTGATTAGAGCACAGAGTGTCGAGCACCGAGCGATATTCGAGCCCCTAAGTTTGCAAAAGACAACATACAGTTCAAACAAGATGGCGGCTGCTAGGAGAGGTTTAGGCTTTGCAAAAGGAACCGCCAACTAGGCTGAGAAGAACCCCATGGTACATGATGTTCCCGAAGGTACTGGGTCATGCCAGAAATCCCAAAATCACCTCAGATGCCAAGACCAAAAAAGGATAAGCAGAGAACGGGACGAGTCCACATGTCCCAGAGGAATCGGCGGTTTGGTAAGCTCTCAATGGAAGAAAAGGGAAAGGCTGTCACCATTGAGACAGATGAAGATGAGGAGGACCTACAGGCTCTGATTGTTGAGGTAGAGGAAGCAGAGGACATGGAAGAGGATATCCAGCCAGTGCGCTCTACAGTGAAATTCCCCAAGTATGTCCCTTCACGAAAAGGGAAAACTAAGATACCAAAGGATCTGGATGCCACAAAGAGTGCACTCCAGACCCTACTCCTCCCTGATGGAATTGTGTTTGAGGTCTCACACCTTGGCCGCGTGCCCACAATGAAGTTCAAATATTGGGACCTCACAGACAGGGAGAAGTTCCCACACTTAGAGATGGAGAGCCTCATGAAGCAGAGCACGGAGGGGCCAATAATAACTTTGGAGCCGTGAAAATGTTTGCGTGGTGTGGAGAAGGTTGGATTTCTTCATCTACTATGGATACCACACTTTCACCGGGTGCCCATCACCATTTTTGTCATCAGGCAGCTGCTTTGCCTAGTCCATGATGGGTACTTATGGTTGGAGGAGCCTATTCCCATCATGGCGGCTCTCATCCATAGAATTTATCAGCTTCCCTGTAAGGGAAAGGACCCCGTGACTATAGCAGGAAAAAAACGGTGATTTGGCTCCCGCAGAAGCCATGAAGAAAAATATAAGCTTGAGAAGAAAAAGAGGGGTTACGCCATCAACAGTATCAAGGATAAAGGGGTGCGCGTAGCCACCCAACTCTTGGCCGGGAAGGTAATGAAAAGATGTCACGAAGATGAAGTACCAACGCCGGTAGTTGCATTGGCCAAACAATGCATAGAGGGGGTCCAATTCAACTGGGTTGAGTTCCTCTATGAGGAATTCTTGATCAACTACAAGGAAGCCCAAGAGCAGGATAAAACCTTCCACTACGCGTGGTTGATCTTGTCCATTTTTTTGGTAGTGGGAGAACTGCTGGAGGACAATCAATTCCCAAGCATTGAGCGTGACTTACCCGAGGCCGTGAAGTATGCGTCGCTTTGGGCTACCAAGGACACGAAACAAATTCATGATACAAAGGTTTTCTGGGTGCTCGTGGAGGAGAGCATCCGCGTGTGAACCAATAGGAGGCTACGCCTGTCCCCCATATTGCACAGCAGTCTGTAGAGTTTTGCAGCCTTCAAAGAGGACAGGCACAATATCTACATCATGGCACAAAAAGATCCGGTGCAGTAATGGACCAAGCTCACGTTCATCGCCACTGATGATGCAATTTTTATAGTGTTAAAGACATGGCCTCCCGAGTGGCACACCCGAGATTTAGCAGAATTGGAAAAGGAGGCAGCACAAAAAAAGAAAGGAGGAGGCCAAGTTGCATGTCACACAACTGGTTGAGAAGAGGCACAACGAAAAAGAGGCAACAGAGGTAATGGTAGTTTGCAAGGTAGCACAAGCAGCCACAAAGCATTTAAAGGTTGTCGAAGCAGCAACAGCAGCGCAGACAACAGGGGCCACAACAACACAGGTAGAGGAGGACCAGGAATTGTCTAGAGGATAGGAGGTAGAGGACACAGACCTTGCAGAAGAGGGCGTGGACCTAGGCACAACTTCCCCCCAACTCAAAAGGCTACGCGTCACAAAGAGATCAATTCCACGGAAAAATGTCAAGGCCTCCAAATTTCCCATCGACCCGATCACGTTAACAGAAGGTGACCTCTACGACATTGGAGAGATGGTTCACGATGTCACCAAGGAAGTGCTCCAAAAAGTCATGTCGTAGCAGAAGACTGTGTTGGGGGCCTAAGGGCACAGCTGCAGGAACTACAGGTGCGGCCCCCATAGGAAGGAACAGTAGCCACCTACATCGCAACAGGCACATCAGCAGTAGAAGAGATGCTACACACAAGGATGTCAATACCATAGTGTTACAGGAAGGGGCGCTAGCAGCAGAGAATGAGATCGACAGAGCCACAGTTGGCAGGATTAAGGGACTTGGCCTTAACTTGGCTACCCTTTCGTAAGACACACTGTACCAACTGCAAGATGGAGTAACCACAGAACTCCATGCCAGGGAGGGTCGTGAAATACAGGTGCTAAGTGAGAAAAAGATCAACATTGAATAGCTCAGCCTGCAGCATGAAAAACTGGTGTCACAGAACCAGCAGTTATTGCAGACAGTTGATGAAGTGTGTCGGCGCATCCCAGAGTTGTCCATCGTCGCGGACTTGCCAACAGAAGTATGGATCCATTGTTTGGCAAGTGGAGTATGAAACGTGCGCGAGGAAATAGCGTGAGTGCAGCTGCAGTTGAATCTCCAGATTGCCAAGCTACAACTGAAGGCGCGACCTTCCACTCCCCCAGAAGTTAGAGAGTAGCGCATTAGCACTATCCAAACAGGGCGGGAAGAAATTGGATAGGAAATGCAGGACTATACCAGTATGTTGGACCAAGCCTTTGGCGTTCTCACATCCTTGTAGGAGGACCCCAACATACAGCGCCTGGAAACAGAGGCATGCGAACTTCAGGAGCAATACAACAGTGTTCGAGGAACTGCATAGACATTCATCCTCACTCAACGGCTTGCAAAGATGAAGCAAGCAAGGGCACTGAAAGAGCAAGTGGATGTCGCAAGAAAGAAAGAGGCACTTCTCAAAGCACGCATCCAGCCATGGATTGACGAGGCCTTCACCATTATGGAAAATATTGAGGGCAAGCTCACACAAATGCAAGGGCTCTACATGCTACGGCATGGATTTGATCCTCATAAAGAAGCATCGGAAGAGCGCGTGCAGCAAGTCCAGCAAACCGCAGAGTAGTGCATTGTGGACCTCCGAGCAACGCAGGACCAATTGGAGGGACTCCATGCCAAGATCACTGCACCAACTGAGTGACTCGGGGACGAGTCACGATGTTTGTGTTGGGGGCCTGTTGGGCATTGGATCTCTCCACGGCATGTTTTGGGGCTCAAAGCCCAACTTTTGGTCAAATGTATTGTAAGACTCTATGAATTGTGGGCACACAACGCGAAGTATAGGTTGAGTCATAGGGTTGTCTGCCCTAAGTTTTTATTATAATGTAATGTCATGTCGGCCTACCCATGGTCCAAAAACCATGGGATTGTATAAATAGAGTGAGGCTCTAAGTTTTAAAGATAGCGAACTAGAGATAGATGAGTACGAATCGTTCAAGCATAGAGTAAGAGTCTAAGTGTATTGGGTTATAGTAGTAGGAAGGTAGGAAGAGGCACTGCAGCTAAGTGTGCAGAGGCCTAGTAGAGTCTACAACTGAGTGCACCGACCCCTGCAGCTACGTGTGTAGGACAGTGTCGAGTCTGTAACCTTGAACAAATAATAATAAAGAGAAGTTGATTCCAGTTTCTGTGCATCTGCTTATATATTGCATTCTATACACTTATATTGTTTTGTTTATCGCACGCACTTATATGAATGTTGGATATCTTGTTAATTATCACTAGACTTACACAGATAAGCCAAGTAATCGAATAATAATAGGTTAATAGTAAGGAACTTGGGTAATAATACGAATCGCGCCTCGAGTAGGGCTACGCAAAGGCAACATCACAGGTTGCGAGGGACTAATAGATGTGCGTAGCAACTTGTGTGTAGGGTCAAACGGCGGACTGCCAGAGCTCATGAGACATTCCCAGGGTTTGGAAACCTAGTTCTATCACCCTCCTATACTACTTTGGGTGAGACCTTATTCCATGCTCCCCGGACTGTTGTCGAAAGGGCCAGTAGTACCGGTATTTGTTTAGCTAAATCACCTCTGAACCTGGTCAGGCCCATACAAGCCAACAAAAACTAGAGATGGCTATCTGCCAACATGGTGCTCATGGTAGCACAAAATAGCTCTGATGACTCAGTTTAACAACCGACATAGTCTAATTGACACTTACGGTATGCCTATGATACCGCAGTGGAACCTCATCAATAAACACATACTCTAGAATGCCTCTTTTCAAGGCTTCCAGGTTGTGTTTCACCTCTATTATCGAGTCATCTCCCTCCTCATACGGTGCATCCTTGATCTGTCGTGCCACCCTCCTAGCTATCGGAGAAACCCCTGGAGGTATCTCTGGTCCAACATCTGCAATATAATCATAAAGTTTCAAATATCAGTTAACATAAAACAAAAACATAAAAAAACTTGAAAATTTTTAAAAATACTTTTTTTCCTACATTAGTCCACTATGTACCAAGTGGAAGTGGAATGTCAGGATCTCCTCGAAAATCTATACTGGTGTATGCCTAATCATCTACCATGATTAGTTGTTGACGCGGTCATCCAAAGAATGCTAGAGGAAAAGACATTTGTTGACCACCTCCATGATGAGGCATTAGCTCACCCCACCTCAACAATCGTGGATCCTTGGGCTCTAGAGCCTCCACCTCTATCCACTAATATCTAAATAATGGTACACGTTCTAAGAAGAACGCCACCAATATAGATCCATACCTCAAATGTTTCAACTTCCATGTCTTGCATTTTGTGAGTTGGTCCTTCATGTTGACCAACAATCCTTCACACCAATTAAAAATTTTGGGAATTAAACAATCTATGGCATACTAGAAATGAGATTTAGTCGGTTCATGGAAGGTTCGAGCTCCAGCTATTCAGGCCATGGTATGGATCATTTTTCTTAGTGGGAGATTGGTGATAGTTTTTATATCTATCTTCCCACTCTTAGTTTTCTGAGAGCCTAGGAAATGTCTCGTGGTCAGCATATTTGTACTCTCCCCTCTAGTACGAGAATCAGATAGCTAAATCTATTGTCCCCTTATGGACAAAACCGTAATGAAATATATGTCTATGATATCTATCTCAAGTTCTTGGCCCCCAATAATAAATACTTGGTGGTCTACATCCCACCAACCAACCAAATGTTGCAGTGACTCAATCTGGGTTCTAATCCCAGTAATACAGAAGAATTTCAGTAACCCACATGTCGAAAGGGCCACTATGCAATTTGGTTCTTGGACTACCTGATGATATTCTACTTCATGCCCTATTTCCTTCCATTCGATCACTATTTTTCACTGATTAACCTGTGGAACATCCATAAACCAAGATTTTATGAGCTTCTATGGAAATAAATTTGGGAAACAATCAGTAACCATGGAGGATTTTTCAAAAAAATTATGTCTCTGCACGAGAGCATCGAAAACAGGTTTAAGAGGAGGGTTGGATACTAGAGGTAGATACATTTTGGAACTAGTGAACTCCATTTTTTGTAGAGAAATAATATACAGTTGCAGCTATTTTTATGGGATTCATGTGTTGTGGTTAGTGGCACTATTTTTCTCATGTTTTCTTAAGTAATTGATTGTTAGATGTTTCTAGCAGTTATCCATATTTCTTCTCATGTTAATCTCTTAAGTGTTAAATATAATTCATTACCAGAAATGCTCTGTTTTGTTTAAGATTATCATCTATGTGTTTTTATCTTCCAAACAAGTGAATTCATGCATGTATGCTCATTTAGTTCCTTCTATCTAATTTCCTCATCACCATACTATTATGACAGATCCACTTGTGCCTCTAATTACATCTATATTACCTCATTAAATGACTGCAGCTTATCTTTTGACCTATTTGGCTCTAGTTCTTAAACCTAGTGCTTCATATCAAACAAAATCTAAATCAAAAACCTATTGACCTAGCCTAAAACCCTAATAATTCCAACCATTTTTTGGTTTATTTTAGAGAGAGCCCTCTCTAATTTGGTAGGGCTATCTTCCAAGTCAAAACTTTGGTCTATGGTTACCTCTTTGGTTTCTTTTCTCAACCTTAGGAAACTAAGGCGTGCTAACATTTTGGCGCTTATTCCAGGGATCGAAACAAAAGTTAATCTTCTCCGAGAAAGATTGTTCATGTTGTAGATCTGATTGTTGATGGTGGACAATAATCAGGCATATGAAGGCTAAAACATTCACCTAGAAACTCCAAATTGATCCAAAGACTCTACTGGCAGCAAGATCCAAAAATGAAAATGAGTTCTCAATCCATAAGGTATGCTCCTATGTGTCGAGATCATGTTCTAGACTTTCCAAATTGTATGCCTTAGGAAGATTGGCAGACATGCTTGCCAAAATTCAGAGATGGAAAAGGTGATGATGCTACACTTCATTTAATAAGATTTCATATGCATGTGTGTAAGTTGAGGATTAATTTTCATGAAGATTATTTAATGAAAATGTTCATGATCACATTAGAAGAAAGAGCACGGTTTTGGTATGAAAGCTTGCCTCCTGCTTTTATTTATTCTCTCAGGGATTTTCACTCAGTATTTTTTTAGAAGTATAGAGAAACCTATCCTTCTTTTCTTTTGATTGAGGATTGTTTTGATCATTTTGAGAATTTTATTCAAGAGCTAGAAAGTTCTTATGGCGATGAAGAGTTTATGGATGATGAACTCTTGGATACTTTGAATGAAAACCCTTTTCACCACCATGAGAAGATCATGGATTATACCCTGGATGACAGTGAACTTGAGAAGAATTATTCAAAAGATGACATTGATCTTCCATTTTCCGAAATTGATGATAATTCGCAGCAATCTTGCCAATTTTCAAGTAATCAATATATATATATGAAGATGTTTTTCCTACCTGCCCTTCATTCCTTTCCTCTTCTGATTTTTTAATTCAGGAGGAAATATGTGCATAGTAGAATTTTGGGTGTGCTTGTATAAAAACTATAGAGAGTAATGATTTATCTGTTGAGATTAAAAACAGTGTACAACAGTTTTGTTGTCTTGAGTTTGAAGAATATGATCAGCAACCTTCAAAAGATCAAGATATAGAATTTTTTCAAAGCCAATACAATTTTCTTTCTGATAAATATGAAAATCCACTTGTAGATGTTTGTGTTGATGTTGATTTGGCTACCTCAATTGAAGATCAAGAAAATACAAATCTTGTCTTTGATCTAGATGATATGGAACATCACATTGTTGCATTTCCATCTAAGAGGGATCAACCAAATGAAGAAGAATAATCATCCATTATATTTGAAAGCATCTCCCTTCTTTTTGTTGATCCACAAAAGGTAACGTTTCATGATTTTCAAGACCCCTTGGGCAGTCTTTTGGAAGCATTAGAAAAAGTGGAGTTTGTTTTATTCACCGGCACAGGTTTTGGACTCAGGTATCATTTTGAGTTGCCATCTTCTAAATATTTCTTTATGCCTGGTGGAGTCGAATACAAGCATCAGTCAAGTAGTCACGTACTTGATTTGTTACACTGGATCTTCGACTTCACTTGATCAAATCGCTTATGGATCAGTTAGAGTAGGTAAGGTGTGATGAATAAGCTCAACATTATGAGCATTTTTTTCAATGTCAATTTCCAGTAGAGTTTGCAGTTGATGGTATAGTTTAGCTTTCAGTTTAATTTGAGTCAGTTTGAAGATTGTAGCTGCAGTGACTCCATTACCCAATGAACAAGGCTACATGGTCTATGGTGTTCTTGACACCTCCTAGGGGTTTTTCATCACCATTGGAGAAAATGTTAGATTCCTATAGTCATAGTGATTAAATTTACTCTTTTCACTATTTTTAGAGTCTTAGGTCAAATTATAATATTTTCAAATTAAATTTGACATGTCTCTTGATTGTCAAATGGTTTTAAGTCATTCTCAAGGTGTCATTGTTACTCCCTCCACTTATTCAACGTCACAAATCATCCATCATGGTCACTGTAATCATTTCCTCTTATAAGTCATCAATTGAGTTAGTTGGTCATGATTTAGGTCATGGTCTAGAATATGCATATGATATTCATCATTATTTCAGTCATCATTCTGAAAAAGGGAGTCTTGTCATCCATTTTGTTCATTAAAAAGTTTCATCATGGGAGTTAGAAATTAGGAAAACAAATCATTCAAAGAGAATCAAAGTACATATGCATCACATGGAGATGTAACACTTCCTATTGAAGAATCATAGCTGCTAGTACTAATCACATCATTAGCCACTACTTCAAAGTACACATGAGGTCATCATTCCACTATGAGCCAAAATCGATTTTCTAGTTATAAATGAGCATCAAGACATTTCAAAATCTTATTGTATCCTTCCAAAAATCTCCAGAGCTCCTTTCTACCACATTGACATTTTCCATAGCCATCAGAAATTTGGAATTTTTCACCACTGCCCTTTTTCATTTGCTCGTTGCATTTCTAAAGAAAAGTGTTATGTTTTTCACTTGGAGAGATCAAAAGGAGGAAGAACAGGTTTAGTTTTCATCGCAAATTCTTTAGAGGTCTTTTAAATAGGTAAACAAAGCTTCACCAACCTTCTTTTTAGTCTTTTTCCTCATAAATCGATTAAAAAATCCATTCCTAGGGTTTTTGCTGCGTTTTTCCTTTCATGGTCTACAGCTTCATTCAAAATGGAATCTCCTAGTTTCTAAGTTCATATATGTTTCATTACCTTCATTAATCATTCCCCACCATTCCCCTTACTGAAATTCCCTCATTTCACCATTTCCCCAAAAAACTTAGTTTTCTGCTGCTTTCTTTCCCTAAGTTGTGTTTCTCTCTTTTCACCCATTTTTTTCTCAGTCTTTTTTAGAAATTCCACTTCCACTATCTTCCTAAAATCTATCCCTACCCCCCATAATGTTTTTATAATTTTTCCTACCTCCCTTTCCCCTCATTCCCTTCCCCCAATTTGCTGCACTTTTAGCTCTGTTTTGTTGTCAAAGCCCGTCCCCTTTCCCTATTTGAGACTAGGGTTTTATTAAAGTGAAGCTAAAAACATGGTAAAGACTAGGGATAGAAAGAATTATAAGGGAGAATATATCTCTAGGTATGATCCAACTCATATGCAAGAGGTCAATTCATCAAATTTCATCATAAAACCAATTGAGCAGGAAAGTTGCATAGGGTTTTGTCAAAGAGTGCAAGAGGTGGGTTATCATCATGATTTAACAAGACTTTTTGCCCTTAACTTCAAGAAGGATCAGGCCACTATAGCAGGGGTCAATTTTCCAATGTCATAAGAAATCATAGCTCAAGCAACTACTATTCTTAATCAAGGTGAAATCTGATTCAAGGGAATGGACTTGGACCTAGAGCACTATAAAAAAAAAATTGAAGCCACAATGTAGAGTCCAAAGATTGTCTTACCATGACACCCCTTTTTGCTTATGTTTCCTCTCTCTTCCTACATTTACCACCTAAATAGAGTTTTATCCACTAGGTTTTGATAAACGTAATAAATTATATGTCTTCTTCTTCATGTTTGACCATATACCCTATTGTTTTGTTAAAGAATGCAATTGGCTACATAACTGGTCTATTTCCGCAGCTAATCAAGATTTCTACAACTGTCTCCATTGTTTGCAAGGTTCAGAAGCTCCAGGTCAGTGATGAAGTATACAGATGGATAAGGAATGGTCCCCTCGTGGATCCCTTCCTAACCCTCTGAACTAGTGCATCAAGATGGACGCAAGATATCACAGTCAAACCCCAAGTCAACCACAGGATTGTCGTCGGAACAAAATTCGAGTTTCATCAAAACCATATCGATTTACTTTTGGAATAGAAAATCAAAGGTTTAGCGATATAGTTATTTATAATAAAGATATCTAGGCTTAAATTACTCATGAATTTTATGCCAAAGACTTGTTATAAAAACTATGGACGCATTATGATTTGGTGTGCGCTAGATGATGTAATTTTGAGACAGTTTGTTAAATTTCGTTTACAAGCAATAGAACTGGTTTTGTGTGTGTATGTGTTGCATTGGTTGAATATTATGGACTGATTTGTGGAGGGCCCCTACAACAGTGGCACGTCTTTAACCAAATGCAATTAGATTTCTTTTCATTCCTTTGAATACTATGTTTTTGTGTGGGAAATGTAGTACGATGAGTTCACCAGTGAATCGTTATATGCATGAGTATTTTCATCTGCTTTATACCTAGATTAATTTTTTATTTTAATTTCTTTCTACTTGGTATAACATGGTTCTTTCATTTTTTTTATCTAGAATAGTCTAATTGTGTTTACTCCATAAGTATAGATGATGTTTAGAATATATTGTTTGAATAATATTGATAAGTAAAAGTGTGAGAGCCTTCTTCTTAACAATTGAATTCAGACAGTACTTATTTTTGGTTTGATAGAATAGATTTATCTTGCACTTAGTGAATTAGAGCAGCAACCTAAAGACTCAAGACAAAAATCCCAAGATAATCTAACACAAGTAGAAGTTAGAATCACTCTCATATCATCCATAAACTAATCCAATAAAGGATAAATCTTAAGAAATTAGCAGATAACTTTAGGGATTGAGACATTAATATAATCAACGACACCATCTCCATACTAATCTTAAGTTTGGACCCTAACACGAACATAACGGCATAAGGAATAACTTCTAGCACATATAGTGCACCTGTACTTCATCATTCCATGCACCCTAGTTGACAATTTATGATTGACAATTTAAAGACATTAAATTGGCCAAACATTTTGGTGTCATTGTTGGGGAAGTACAAATAGAAGTTAAGAAAAAAAAATCAAAACATGATATGCTTAGGGATAGATACTCTAGAGGTAGATCTGTAGGGCAAGGAAGAAGTTTAATTCCCACAAATCCACTCACTTCACCTAGACTTCGAGAATCCACACCACCTACTCAAACTCAATTTCCTTTTAGAGGTCGACAAAGGCTTCCTAAAATCTCAAGATCAGAAATCCAATCCATAACTTCATCCACTTCCTCTATTGAAGCTGTAATTGAAGAAAATACTACATCCCCAACTACAGAAGTAATTTTTCTATCCTTCACCACTGAGAAAATTTTGGGAGAAAAATTAGAAGTTCCTAGTGAAGAAGAGGAATCAGAAACTTTTTTTGAGCAACCATTGATAGAGGAACCATAAATATTAGAATGACACTATATTAGTTCTGAAGAATCTATCATGGATGAAGAAGGGGAAGGAGAAGTACACAATGTCCATGGCGAAGAAAATAGGGTTGGAGGAAGAGGTAGAGGTAGAGGTGGAGATAGGAATATAGGAGGGGGTAGAGGTAGAGGAAACCAAGATCCTTTTGGATTCCCTATTCTTGATGAGGATACAACCCTCACAATGAAAAATATATCACCCTCAATTCTTCCTAATTTCCACGGAAAAAGAAACGAAGATCTAGAGACATTTCTCTTCGAATTTGAAGTATTATGCAGATCGTATGACTATCTGCATGATGCTCAAAAGTTAAAATTGTTCCATGCCACATTAAAAGACTCAGCATTAAAATGGTTCATGAGTCTAGGAGTGCATTCTATAACAACCTGGGGACAAACGAAAGAGGATTTCTTAAGCAAATATAGAGATTAGGGTATGCCTAGTAAACTTAAAGATGAAGTCTTCAAAATGACACAAAAAGAAGATGAAAATCTTGAAGACTTAGTAGAAAGCTTTGTTTACAACATTAAAAGAGAAAAAATGGATAATTTGGATGAAGAAACCTTAAAATCCCTCTTACTCAGAGCTATTAAAGATGAGTGGATCAAGCTCCTTAACCTAACTGGGAAAGGAGATATTTCCCAACTACCATTTGCAGATATTTGTGATTTATGTGTACATATCTCAAGGGGTAAAGCACGAGTTGGAAGGAGTCCTAAAGACCCTCCCTTGTCAAGAATTAACAAATCTGCAGCTAGGACAGTCAGTAGGGCAGAATTAGGAAATTTGCTTGATACCTTCAAAACAGATATTTTAGGGAGCCTAAGTGAGCAGATAGAAACCCTTTAAATACAAACCAAGAAAAATTCTGAAAATGTTGAATGATCTATCTTACGTCCCAAATGTCGGAAGAAACATGCTCTAAGAGAGTGTCCCTTAGATTCAAAAGCCATAGAAACCTATGCAATATGTGTAGATAATCATGATACGAAGGAATGTCCATCCTTACCAGGTCTGAAGGTTGTACTTAATGATGAAGGAATATCATAACCAATAGACCCTCTCTACTTTGTAGCCAAAAGACCATGGCAAAATCCCCAACCAAATCAATCACAAGGATTTACGCCACAACAATTTTCCCAATCTTCACAAAATAGTTGGAATTCAGCCTAGCAGCCTTGGGCTCAGCCACAGTCACAACCTTGGAATAAAGGATGGAAAAATCCTTATGGAGCCTATGCTCAATATCAACAATACTCACCATCTTACCTTCCACCACAATTTCTACCACCATCTAATCAAATTCCCCAAGCTAACCAATTACCACAAATTCCAGTTCAAAATCAAAACCCATAGCTCTCCCTACCATCTCCACAAAAACCAAATCAATTACCTGCTCAACCACTTCTGAATCCTATTAATAAAATACTACAACAACCGGTATACAACATGGAGGGGTAGAATCCTCAAACTTATGTAATAACTCCACTATACCTAAATAAAGTCCAATTAAGCTTTGGAAAATTATTACCAAGAAAACCCCCTATTTTCATTCAGGAAACAAGATCTGATCCTCAAAAACACAAAAACCAAACAGAAGAAGGGGAGACCTCTCTCCCTCAGAAGGAAAATAAAAAAAACATAAAAATTTCCAATAAACACTCCCATCATAGAACAACCCTCGATATCAATTAGAACACCATTCCCTAAACGGTTTAAAATTGATGAAGGAGTAGAAAAACAAATTATCTTGCGTAATTACAATATGATGGATGAATTGAGAAATGTTTGTATTAAGATTCCTTTACTACAAGCCATAAAAGAAATACCAATTTTTGCAAAAACAATTAAGGAACTAAGTACAAAAAGATTAGGGAGAAAAAGAAAAGATATAAAAATAATTCAGTTAGTTGGAAAAATTTCAGATATTATGATGGGGAAGACGACAATTCAAAAATACTTAGATCCAGGAAGCCCCATTGTAAAAAAATCACATCAATGGAACTGAAATACCAAACGCACTGATTGATATAGGAGCAGCCATAAATATAATGAGTAAACAATTTATGGACACACTTAGGCTTCCTAACCTTCAATACACAGCAACCTTATTGCAATTAGCAGATAGGTATGTGATTAAACCTGATGGCGTATTGGAAGATGTTTGTGTATCCTTAGATTCTTGGGAATATCCTGTTGATTTCATGGTCTTAACACCCAAGAATAATTTAGGAGGACATCCATTAATTCTAGGAAGACCTTGGTTAGCTACAGCTGATTCTTTCATCAGTTGTAGATCAGGTGATATTTTCATCTCAAATGGAAATTATACGAAGAAATTTACATTATATCCTCCCGCAAGAACAACAATAGATACATAAACTGAAGAATGGATAGAAGATGAAGAAGATATACAACCTATTTTTACTACTGAAAAAATAAAAGAGGAAGACAAAATTCTAAATTTACTGAAAAATAATGAGTCTTCCTCACATTATGATCATATTCACAATGAGTATCTCTCATCGAAACAAGTATCATTTCTCTCCATGGACAAATTTGGGAATTGCTCGATAGAAATTTCTCCAAGAAAAACCTTGAATGTCAATGAAAACCTGGAAGAAGTGCAAAAGAAACAGTTGATAGAAATTTTACAGAAACATTCTTCTGATTTTGCATGGGAATACATGACATGAGAGGGATTAATCCTAAACATGCCTCATATCTACATTGAACAAAATGCAAGACCGGTTAGACAGCCTCAATGGAGAATGAACCCAAATTTAAAATAAATTGTTAAGGAGGAGTTGCATAAATTGTTAAATGTAAATTTCATCTATCCAATATTTGATAGTTAGTGGGTTTCACCCCTAGTAATCGTTCCTAAGAAAAATAGAAAATGGAGAGTACGCATCAATTACAGGGAACTAAATAAAGAAAAATTAAAATACGACTTTCCACTACCTTTTATAGATCAGGTCTTAGACACAATAGCAGTAAAAAAATATTTTTCCTTCTTGGACGGGTTCAGTGGATATAACCAGATTTAGGTAGCCCCTAAAGACCAAGATAATACCACATTCACTTGCCCATGGGGAACTTATGCTTATCGAGTACTTCCCTTTGGATTATTCAATGCTCCAGCAACATTCCAAAGAGCAGTGCTCAGAATTTTCTCTGATCTTATTCATGATTGTGTGGAAGTGTACATGGATGATTTCACAGTTTATGGATATTCTTTCAATGAAGCACTAGAAAATTTGGAAAAAGTATTAATAAGATGTAAAGAAACAAATCTCTCGTTAAGCCATGAAAAATGTTTCATGATGTTTAACAAAGGAATTGTTTTAGGTCATCATATTTAAGGAGATTGAATCAAGGTAGACTCATCTAAAATTGAATTCATTTCTCAATTATCAGTGCCAAGTTGTCAAAAAAATGTTAGAAGTTTTCTCGGTTTTACTGGATATTATAGAAGATTCATAGAAAATTTCACAAAAATTGCATCCCCGCTCTTTAAATTGCTCACGAAGGACTATGAATTCAATTGGGATTCTGAATGTCAAGCTGCCTTTGAAACTTTGAAAAAGAGAATTTCTGGAGAACCTATCTTAAAAGGGCCTAAATGGAAATTTCCTTTCCATATCTCGATAGAGGCTTCAGATTCAGCCTGAGGAGCTATGTTAGGACAAAAAGATCTTACTCCTTATGCAATCTATTATACCAGTAAAAATTTAACTTCTGTGGAGTTAAATTATACTGTAACTGAAAAGGAGTTTTTAGTCGTAGTTCATGCCATTAACAAGTTCAGACATTACATAACTGGCTATGAAACTTTTTTTCACACGAATCATTTTACCATTAGATACCTAATGAATAAACCAGTCACTATTGGAACAATAACCAGATGGCTCTTACTGTTACAAGAATTCAACATAAACATTCTAGATATGCCAAGAAAACAAAATACAATTGCCAACTTTTTATCTAGAATACAAAATGAAAATAATGATCAACCCATAGAGGATTAATTTCCTGATGAATATATTTTTGCAGTGTCTACTAAATCACCTTAGTATGTATATATTGCTAACTATTTAGCCACAAGAAAAATGCCATTTCATTTATCTCCTAGAGAAAAGAGAAGAATAGTCCACAATAGCACATCTTATTCATGGATAACCGAAGAGGTATACAAGATAGGACCAGATCCCATCATCAGAAGATGTGTTCGAGAGGATGAAATACCAGAAATACTTAAAGCTTGCCACGATGAGCCATGCGGGAGACATGTTTCTGACAGAAGGATTGCTTACAAAATCTTGCTTTTAGGATATTATTGGCCTTCCATTTTTAGGGACACCAAAAAATATGTTAAAAGATATGACAGTAGTCAAAGAATGGGCAAACCCACTCTTTCAAATGAAATGCCACTGCAACCATAGGTACTCATCAAACCATTTGAGAAGTGGGCACTACATTTTGTTGGACCAATCTGCGCACCTTCAAAGCAAAATAAGTATATTCTGGTATGTACTGATTACGTCACTAAATGGGTAGAAGCTAAAGCACTTCCTTTTGCTACTGAAAATGCTATAGTTTCATTTCTTTTTGAGGATATTTTTACTTTTTGTGGTTTTCCAAGAGAAATTGTAACATATCAAGGAACACAGTTCACATCCAGATTAGTGTAGAAGCTTGTGGATCAATACAAAATCAAACATCGGAAGTCCACTCCATACCATCCACAAGCCAATGGACAAGTTGAGTCCACAAATAAGGTGACTGAAGCTATCCTTACCAAGACTGTACATCTACACAGGAAGGATTAGCTGGAAAAGCTTCCAGAAGCTTTATGGGCCTACAAAACTACATGGAGAAATACTACAAGACATACTCCCTATGAACTTCTTTATGGGAAGCAAGTCTTACTTCCGATAGAGTTCTAGATCCAAACCTAAAAGATAGCAGTACAGTTAGATCTTGACTTATCACAAGCACAGAAGCAAAGGATGGCACAACTAAATGAACTTGATGAAATCAAACAAGAAGCGTTTTAGAGAACTAGCCTAGTTCAACAATAGAGATCTAGATGGCATGATAAGTACATTAACGAAAGTAAATTTCATCCAGGAGATTGGGCATTACTCTTTGATCCAAAATTCAAGAATTGTCAAGGGAAATTCCAAACCCACTAGCTTGGACCTTATGAAATTGAAATTGTTTTTGACAATGGTGCAGTTATAATCAAGACTATTGATGAAGATAAAATTCCTCTATTAGTAAATGGACATCGACTCAGATTGTACTAGAAGCCATTGACAAAAGAGGAGTTTTTTTAAATGTTCCAAGATAATTCTTTTCCACCTTAGAAATTTTTACTCATTTTACTCAATAATATATATAATAATAATAATAATAAGTAAATTATATGTGTTAAATATCTATATATATATATATATATATATATATATATATATATATATATATATATATATATTATATATATATATATATATATATATATAATATATATATATATATATATAATATCTATAATATAATAAGTATAAGTATAAACATGAAATCCAACATGTTGTTGGCAGGTTTATACAGAAAATTTAGGGTGAAAACCAATTTTTGTTGGCACTTCAAATTTTCCTTTCAAAAAGAAATAATGAAGTTCCTTTATTAAAAAGTTTTTCTTTCTCAGCTGCAGAATCAGCAACTTTCCACAGCTTGGACAATTTTCCGCAGCTTGGACAAGTTTCCATAGCTACGACAGGTTTCTGTAGCCTAAAAATTGTTTTGGCCTACAAGGACACTTGGTGATTTGAATTGAAGGACAACTAACAAAGCAAAGTACCTGTAGGAGATCTCAAAACAACAAACAAGGTTAGCAAAAGTGGATCAAAGGAATGTGCTACTTTAATTTAGCAATAGGGATTGATATATTGCATATATGACTAAGAATACATAGTACTACTGAAGATTAAAACAAAATCATTATAACTTAAGGGTGATGGCCGCCTAAAAAAATATCATAAACCACCTCTTAGAAAGTCATGTCACGTCTTCATTCCAAATCCACCGAAGTAATTACCAAATCATCATTTTAAATGTGCCTAATGATCTAATTCATTCCTATAACCCTTATTACTACCCACCTGTTCTTACACTCCTCTAAATTTTCATAGCCACTCCATCCTTCCACCACTTAGAAAAACCCTGCCAACACAATTCTCTTGTCAATGTAATGAGTCTTTGAGGAAAAGCATCCTCCATAATGGGGATAATTGTTTGAACTGAGCCAGCAGGGAAGAAATTCCTGGAGGGATACCCTTAGACCAAGGAGTTGCTGCAAAAGAAACAATGGTTGCAGTTCATTGAAAAATTCAATGGTTTTCACAGGGATGTGACCAAGACATTTGCACACTCATTTGATGGAACTAAAGCCGAAATAGGAGATATTAAGATCACCATAACATAATCCATGATAATAGAGGCTACGGAATTACCAAGGAACGGTGAAAAATGGTTCAAGAACAAGGGAATTAATGGAGAGTATTGGAAGGTTTGCCTCAAAAATCCAAATATGGACACCGCTATATTCAAGAAAGGTATTCCCAACACAGTCCTTAAGAGAAAATGGAGAAATTTATTGCTTATACTTCAAAAATTTGTCACCTGCGAGGGTAGGTTTGGGTATATGTATTTTTACCATGTTAGGATGATTATACATTTTCTTGAATATCACCAGATGAACCTTCCTTACTTTCTCTTAAATAGTCTCAAGAAAATGTCTAAAAACGTTCAAAAGAAAATTCAGTGTATAGAAAACACCATGTATCATCATGGCCTGATAAAGATATTAGTTGAGTTCCATCTTCCAAGTATAGGGGATAACTGGGAGAGTTTCCTGGTTAGGAACCATTTTGAAGAAAGATCCCCAAAAAAAGGCAGCAGCAGTAGGGCCCTCAGAGGAAGGAAGAGAACCATAGAAGGGGTAAAAGAGAAGGAACCCCAGACTCACCCAGAACTATCAGAAGAAGAGCTGCCCATAGTAGACATATTACAGAGAATGAAGAAGGGGAATCTTAAAATGAAGAAAGTTAAAAAAAAAAAAAAAAAGAGCAAAGGAAATACCACAAATCATGACCCTTCCTCAAGAAGAAAACTCAACTAAAAGAAAGAAGGTTCAAGGATCACAAACCTCAAGACTAAGGAGGAGCACAAGGTTGAGCATAGTCCAACAAACAATCCCGAAAGCTACAGAGTACATTGATCTCGAGGAAAATGAGCCAATTGAGAATGAGCCAACTAAGAACGAGCCAACTAAAAACCCTAAAAGTCCTCCAAAAGGGTCACTAGAATCACCACTGAGGGTATCACCACCACCTTGCAACTCACCTCTGAGAAGCCCAATACATAGTCTGGGTATTGACCCTGTCTAGTAAGAGCTATATGACTATATAGAGTCATTGGAAAGAAAGGAGATAGCAACCAAGGAAAAAATTCAGAGTCCTTAAGAAGGGAGCAACCAGTTAAATGAACCATAGGAACACTCAGTCACAAACATTTTAAAGCAGTAGATTTTTTAATTAGAAATGTTGAACATGTATCTCAAGAATGAGAATCAAGCATTGAAGGCACAAAGTGAGATATGGATTGCAAAAAGTGACAATATCATCCTCCATTTGAGCTTGTGGTATAAAAAGAACAAAAAGTTGAAGAAGGAAAACGGGATAATGCAAAAAGAGATTATCAATTTAAAATATAAAATTCTCATGAGAAAACCTAGGATGCCAATAGCTTCCAAAAAGAGGAAAACAATGAGACTTGGAGGTGATGAATAGAAGACACAAGTGACTGAAAAGGATGAAGTGTATGAGGACATACAAAACCTCCAACCTGGTGGAATGTAGAGTCCAAATATTGTCTTACCATGACACCCCTTTTTGCCTATGTTTCTTCTCTCTTCCTACATTTACCACCTAAAAAGTGCCATATCCACTAGGTTTTGATAAAGGTAAGAAATAATATGTCTTCTTCTTCATGTTTGACTATATACCCTATTGTTTTGTTAAAGAATGCAATTGGCTACAGAATTGGTCTGTTTCTGCAACTAATCCAGATTTCTGCAGTTGTCTCCATTGTTTACAAGGTTTAGAAGCTCCAGGTTAGCAATGAAGTATATGTATGGATAAGGAATGGTCCCCTCATGGATCCCTTCATATCCCTCTGAACCAGTTCATCAAGATGGGCACAGGATATCACATTCAAACCCCAAGTCAACCACAGGATTGTCACCAGAACGAAATCTGAGTTTCATCAAACCTTATTGATTTTCTTTCAGAATAGAAAATCGAAGGCTTAGCAATATAGTTAGTTAGAATAAATATATCTAGGCTTAAATTACTCATGACTATTCTGCCAAATACTCATTATAAAAACTATGGCCACAGTGTAATATGGTGTGCGTCGGATGATGTAATTTTGAGACAATTTGTTAAATTTCATTTACAAGCAATAGAACTGGTTTTGTGTGTGTGTGTGTTTCATTGATTGAAGATTATGGACTGATTTATGGAGGGCCCTTACAACAATGACAGGTCTTTAACCAAATTCAATTAGATTTCTTTTCATTCCTTTGAATACTCTATTTTTGTGTGAGAAATGCAGTATGATGAGTTCACTAGTGAATCGTTATATGCATGAGCACTTTCATCTACTTTATACCTAGATTAATTTGCTGTTTGAATTGATTTCTACCTAGCACAACATGGTTCTTTCATTTTCTTTTTATCTAAAATAGTCTAATTGTGTTTACTCCATAAGTATAGATGTTGTTTATAATATCTTGTTTGAATAAGATTGAATAAGTAAAAGTGTGAGAGCCTTCTTCTTAAAAATTGAATTCATACAGTACTTCTTTTCAGTTTGATAGAATAGATTTCTCTTGCACTTAGTGAATTAGAGATGTAGCCCAAAGACTCAAGACAAAAATCTCAAAATAATCTAACACAAGTAGAAGTTAGAATCACTCTCATATCATCCATAAACTAGTCCAATAAATGATAACTCTTAAGAAATTAGCTGATAAATTTAGGGATTGAGACATTAATATAATCAACGACACCATATCCATACTAATCTTAAGTTTGGACCCTAATAGGAACATAACGACAATTTAAAGACATTAAATTGGCCAAACACACAATATAAAGACTCTCCTTCTCACATATTTCCTAGCAAGCAGTTGTTGGATAAGTACAGCCCTTTAATGAAGACCATTATGAAATAGTTCACTTATGAAGGAAAGTTTAGCAGGCTTTACCAATATCACATCATGTTATTCATGCACTTCACCTCTAAAAAGCCTCTAAATCTACCTAACCATTTTTTCAAAAGTTTGGTGAAGATGACAGAAAAGGTGCAGTCTAAAGGAAAATATCATCAAGCTAGCCTCTTTCGTCATGCCCTAGTGAAAATGATAATCATCCACCAGCTAGCAAGAATCAACATGTCATGGGAAATTTTCTTGGAGGCAACTACTCTCTTACCTATCTCTAGCAAGTCAAAAAGTCAAAATACTCCTTCATAATCTTCCAAACCACATGGAGCTGAATCATCAAGCAAGTGATCAGTAATAAAATCTCATTCCAAAGAAGATATCTCAAAGTCAGACAAAAAGGGTAAGAAATTGGTTTTTTCTCTTGAGGCAGAAAAAGAGATGCCTTGATCTAAGCCTAAAACTAGGTTTGAGGCAAAAAGACTATCTAAGGAGATTGTCAATGAAGAGGAAGTTCATGTTGAAACAATGGAAGAGAAATCACCTATGAGCAGAAGTGATTCACCCTTGCAAAATGAAGAAGAGGTGCCTCCAGAATTTGAAATGGTTGACCTAGGAGAACAGCATGGAAATAAGACAGTTGATGACATTATCAAAGAGAAAGACGCACATATTAGAGAACTGAAGGTTAACCTAGCAAAAGCCAATTTCATGGTGGCTTTCCTAAAATAAGAGAATAGACATTTGGAACAAACCCTAATACAGCAGAGCAAGTCACAAGAATACCCTCCATCAATGAGCAAAGAAGATGTTTTGACAGCAGAAGATAAAGCGAAAACAATCATTGATGTAGAGCATATGAAAGACAAGGATATTAAAATACAGGCTAGGAGACCTAAGACAAGGGCAATGGCTAGGAAAGAGAATAATGTAGAAGATAGCAAAGAAGATGTTTTGACAGCAGAAGATAAATGGAAAACAATCATTGATGTAGAGCATATGAAAGACAAGGATATTAAAGTAAAGCCTAGGAGACCTAAGACAAGGGCAATGGCTAGGAAAGAGAATAATGTAGAAGATATATCTCCTCCTCGAGCCCAAAATGTCACAGATGACACCATAAGTGCTAAAATTGATACAAACAAAAAATATTGGCTTGAGAGAGTGAATGACTACTTGGAGAAGCAATTGCGCAAAGAAAATAGGGACACTACACTTCAAATAAATCTAGCAAGACATTATTATGCTAGGAACATGGTCTGCAAGATTAGAATGAAAATAATGAAGAGGAAACTCAAAAATACTCTAAGGAGACTCAAGACACTAAAGAAGAGGGACAGCTTAGACTTATTGGTTGATGCATCATCGTTGGTGTAAAGGCAAGACAGAAAGGCAAAGAAAAAGAGAAACACAGTTTTGAAATTTTGAAATTTTTGAAATTTTGAAAAAGTTATCCTACAAAAACGAAGCAACAGTGTGTTGCGCTTTTTCTCAAGAGGTGGGAAACCAAATTTTCAAGCATGTCTGGATATCTCATGGCAAGAGGTAAGCAAAAAAGTACTTGAGGATACTAGTGGAGTTATAAAATTTCAAAAAATGATCAAAAAATGCCTTTTTGACACCTCACTACCCACTTTTTGGCATTGTCGCTGCGCTTCTGGGTAGTTGCTTTTGGAATCAATCTTGGAGGGTTCAAATTGTTATTTTTGCATGGTTTAAAGGTTCAAGGGTGTGGCATACATCTCAACGTTTCCTTATAAGTCATCGGCAATACTTAAAAATCCATTCAAACAATCAATTTTTCAAGCCTAACAATCGTTATGCTTTTGCCACAATTTGTTTCGCTTCTCCAATAGTTGTTGCGCTTCTGTGTGTGAGAAATTTTTACCAAATGTAAAAGGTCAAAGGTTAAAATAAGTTAATGTCAATGGTAAAATTAGAATATGGTAAATGTAAATATGCTATGGTAAGGTTAAAATGGACATTGGATATTATTTTAGAGATAGGGTCAATCAGTTAGCTAAAAGGGGAAAGTTGTTTCTAACTCCCCTAGAAGTTGGCAGTGATAAGATAGATTCATGAATTAGTTGCTATGGATCAGGATTCGACCCCTCAGAGGAGAAATCTTGTTTGTCTTCTATATGTATTCAAAAACAAGTCTAAGAGGATGGTTGGATACTAGAGGTAGATACATTTTGGAACTAGTGAACTACATTTTTTGTAGAGAAATAATATGTAGTTGCGGCTATTTTTATGGGATTCATGTGTTGTGGTCAATGGCATTGTTTTTCTCATGTTTTCTTATGTAATTGATTGTTATATTTTTTATAACTATCCATATTTCTTCTCATGTTAATCTCTTAAGTGTTAAATAGAATTCATTACTAGAAATGCTTTGTTTTGTTTGATATTATCATCTAAGTGTTTTTATCTTCCAAGCAATTGAATTCATGCATGTATTCTCACTTAGTTCCTTCTATCTAATTTCCTCATCACCATACTACGAAAATTCCATGTGTGTCTCTAATTACATCTATCTTGCCTCATTAAATAACTCAATTGATCTTTTGACCTATTTGGCTCTAGTTCTTAAACCTATTGCTTCATATCCAACAAAATCTAAATCAAAAACCTACTTTGCAAAATACCTAGCCTAAAACCCTGATAATTCCAACCATATTTTGGTTGATTTTAGAGAGATCCCTCTCTGATTTGGTAGGGCTAACTACCAAGTCAAAATTTTGGTATGTTTTTACCTCTTTGGTTTCCTTTCTCAACCTTGGGAAACTGAGTGTTAACAAGTACATTGCCCCTTAACTCTAATCTCAACTGGGTCTTCCTCTGATCTGACATGTATGAGTTATTTTTTAGTGAATTATCAGTTATCTAATTGATCAGTGCATGTGAATTAAATCTAATTTAATTCATTTGACCACTCACTAGTTCCTCCAACAGTTAGAACTAGTTTAACTAAATTTTCCTCAGTTAAACTGAATTAAATAATTACAACTCAATAAGAAATTCACCTGGGCCCCTAAAATTTAAGGATCACTCTACATGACTCTAGATAGACTTCCAACTCAAATTTATTGAACCAACTAATTCAACTTAACTTAGTTAACTGTTACAAGTTTTTATGAGAATAGAATTACAATTTAATTCAAGGACAAATTAAATTAGGATTTTCTTGTTGCTATTTTTAACAATTTCCCCTTAGCCATAATAAACCAAATAAACACCCACTGTGATGATTTTCTAACATTCAACTTGGAATATGTATCCCATGACCTTGGTCTTATTTTTCCTTTATTGACTTTATTACATGGATTTTTAACCTCGGGTTGTTAAAGACCCCTTCCCCTTACGAGAACACTGCCCTAGGTGTTCTATGACACCTACAACCAGCAAAACCATTGAAAACCAAAACATATTTCCCATGGAGCTTTATAACTTAGCTCGATGCAGTATTTACAATGATCAACCTACTAAAAATAAAACCAACATGGCATCCATACCGCTTATTGGAGATTTATAACACAACTCATTGTGGTATTTACATACATATACATATATACGTATACACGTATACCAAAACTGCTTTGCCTCAACTAGAAAATAATTAAGGATACATATCCTACATATGATTATCCATTTCTCATGTAGCTTCATCGGGCCCAAAGTGCTTCCATTGCACTTTAACCTACTCGATCGCTCGGTTCCAGAGCATGAGCATCTTTCTCTGCAAAATTCATCGAGGTTTTGGCTAGAATTATTCTTCTGGCTCCACTTGTGATACAAACCAATCAATAACATGATCAACATCCTTTACACATCTTTTAAGAAATGAAACATGGAAAACATCATGGACTTTCACTGTCGAAGGCAGTGCAAGTTTGTAGGCCACTATTCCAATCCTCTCAAGTATCTCAAAAGGCTCGCAATACCGAGGTGTCAACTTCGCACATGACCCAATCCTCAAGGAGCTCTTCTTGGGCTTGATGTGCAAGTACACATGCTCCCTAACTTGAAACTCCTTAAATGCCATGTGTTGATATGCATAATGTTTCTTCCTGCCTTGTGCTACTTTTAGATTCTTCTTAATAACTTACATTTCTTGTTCCATCTCTACCAACATGTCTAGTCCTATTAATACCATGTTCACTGGATCACTCCAACTGATGGGAGTATTACAAATCCACCCATAGAGTGCCTAAAATGGAATAGTCCTCAGTGACTCTTGATACCCATTGTTGTAAGCAAACTCAATCAGTGATAGATACTCTTCCCACTTTCATTACTGGTGCATAACATACATTCTCAAAATGTCCTCCAAAATCTTGTTGGCCCTCTTTGTCTATATGTGGATGATAAGTTGCATTAAAGTCCAACTTTGTACCCAAACCTGTAAATAACTCCTTCTAGAACTTGGAAGTGAACTTAGCATCTTTGTCTGACACAATCTTCTTCAGAACACCATGCAACCTCATTATCTCCCCGATGAAAACCTATGCTACCTCACTAGCTAAATAAGTAGACTTCACTAGAATGAAGTGTGCTACCCTTGTCAACCTATCCACCACAACCATGATGGAATCATGCTATCTATATGTCCTCGGGAAACTTGTGTTGAAATCCATAAAAATAAACCCCCATTTCCACTCTGGAATTGGAATCAGTTATAGAAAACCACTTGGATGCTTACACTCTACATTTACCTATTGAAAAACCAAGTATCTAGCCACAAACTTTGCCACTTCTTTCTTCATAATTGGCCAATAGTAGAACTTCTTCATCGTTGTTAGATTTTATGATATCCTGCATGACTTGAAGATGACTTAACATAAAATTCCCTTAAGATAAGCTTCTTGAGCTCACTATTATCCAGCGCATAGATCTTTTCCCTAAATATGACCAAACCATCCACTATGAGAAGATAGTCCTCATCCTGATCACCTATACCATGTTGTTGTAACCTATGCCTAAGCTCCCTATACATGTCATCTTGTTGTCCTGCATGTAAGATATGATCCTGTAAATTTGTCCCATATGAACTCATAACTTCTATGCGGTTTACCTGTACTCTTCTGCTAAGAGCATCTACAACCATGTTTTCCTTTCCCTTAATGTACCTGATTTTGAAGTCAAACTCACTTATCGTGGTCAAAAATCTAGCTTTCCTAACATTTAGATTCGGTTGGTCAAATAGGTATCTCAATATGCTATGGTCACTCAACAATACAAACCTCATGCCAAGAAGATAGTGTATCCACATATTCAATGCATGGACGATTGTTGCCAACTCAGGATCATGTGTCACATATTTATACTCATTCTCATTCAATTTCCTTGATCATAACATACCACATGTCCCTCTTGCAGCAAGACTCCACCAAGTCCTCTCTTGCAAGCATTTGTACACACCGCAAACTCTTTAACTGGATCTGCAATCTTGAGAACTAGAGCTTTTGTTAGCAATTGTTTCAACTGCTCAAAACTTGTTGCACATTCCTCTGTCCATTTAAATTTTTTACCTTTCCTTTGCAACGATGTAATGGGATAAGAAATTTGTGAGAAATTCCTGATGAATCTCCTATAATAAACAGCTAACCCCATGAATGATCTAACCTCATCTAGATTCCTAGAAGTTTCTCATTCCATGATAGCTCTTACCTTTTCCAAATCCACTGTTATGTCTTCCTTGGAAACCACATGTCCCGAGTAATGTACCTATGTCTGAAATAAACTGCACTTACTAAGCTTGGAATACAACTGATGCTCTCTTAGAAATCTCAATATTATTGCTAAGTGTTCAGCATGCTCTTCCTCATTCTTAGAATATATCAATATATCATCAATGAATACAATAAAAACTTGTCCATATAAGGATGCAACACATTATTCATCAAGTAAATAAAAGTAGCTAGAGCATTAGTTAGACGAAAAGGAACTACAACAAACTCATAATTCCTATATGTATTCTGGAAAGCAGCCTTGTAGATTTCCTCTTCTTTAATGCATACCTGATGATACCCTGATCAAACAGATCATTGATCCTCGGCAATGGATACCTATTCTTCATGGTTACCTTGTTAAACTGTAGTTCAACTTACTATAATCAATGCACAACATGAGAGTACCATGCTTCTTCATCACAAACAATACTAGTGCACCTCGTGGTGATACACTTGGCCTAATGTATCCTTTGTCAAGCATTTCCTTCAACTGCAACTTCAATTCCACTAACTCTGGAGTGCTCATCATGTATGGTGCCATTGGTTTTGGTTCCACCCCTGGTACCAACTCAATAGAAAATTCCACTTCCCTGTGAGGTGGTAACTCTAAAATCTCTGGGGGAAATATATCCTAAAATTGTTATAGAAATGGGTACCTATTCAAGACTTCTGCATCCTCAACATCCTCATATTTATCATTGAAAATATGCATTGCAAACAACACACACCCTTTCCTATGACTGCATTTTTCTTGCATAGTTGTAACCATTCTAATCGATATTGCCTTATTCTTAACCTTCAAGTTTTTTTATTCCCCATTGTCATCCAAGCACTCAATATAAAAATCCACCTTAGTCCTTTGAAGATACAACTAATCCATACCCAGAAGCATATTGTATCATCCCAATGGAAGTACATTCAGATGCATTGATGTAGGCATACCGTTCAAATCAAATGCATAAGCTCTTACCCGATGATGAACTATTTTCTTAGTACCTGTAACCAACTACACTAACCTATAACCTGTAACATGTAAACAACCAAACCTGCAAACCGAGGTCTTGTTCACTTTAGTGCCCACTTGCCCTTAGATTTTCCTTTCCCTTTCCAACCTTGCTAATATTATTTCTTAGGCTTCGCTTGCTCATAACAATGTTTCAACTTTCGAATGGATTCCTCCAAAAAATCAGGCTCATCAAACTCGATCTTGTCTTTGAATGATATTGGTAACCCACTGATGAATCTTTGAATATTCACTTTCTCCTCCTTCAGATAAGGCACATACCTCAACAACTCCAAGATTCTACTAGTATACTCCTCATTGGTCATAGATCCCATCTTCAACTCATAAAATTATTTTTCCCTATCATCATTGTATCTCTCAGATAGATACGTCTTCTTGAAAATTCTTTCAAACTCCCTCCAAGTCAACTCATCTTCCTAAATTCCTCTGAAATTCTTCACGTCTTCCCACCAAATGCCTACTTTACCTTTACACTAAAGGTAGTTATCCTGGATTTCATGTTCTCTGAATAGTCATGCAATCTGAAGAACTTATTCATCCCAAGAAACCAAGATTTTGCATCTTGTGACTTCTTCATTTCTCCATCAAATGTAGGTGGCTTGGATTTCTTGAACTCATCCAGAAAATATCCCTTGTCACTCCTCCTGTAAGGATGATAGTGATGATGACCATGGTACTTGTACTAACTAAAACTAGAATAATTCCCATTTGTGTTGCCTCTCATATCAAGTGTATCCAAGTATCTGCCATCCCTAATAATATCATCCCTGCCTGACTTGTGTCCATCATGAGATCTTCTATCATAATCTCTTTTAGTCATGTCCTCCTATCCATGCTTGATCTTAAGCAGTCCTTGCCTCTGCAAGTATGACAAAATCTAAAGGATAACTGCATTGAACTCTGCTCGTTTCTCATATGCCCTAGCAAGTCTCTCTTGTGATTGAATGATTTTGTTATTATCTTCTTTTCAACTTCTTATTTCTTCCTTCAAACTTTTCAAAGTGTCTACTATGTGAGGGGAGTACTAATCACCGTGTTGCTCATCTCATCTATAGGGGGAATCTCGTGAACTATAATCCACCATTTTTCTAGTCATCTTTGATCTTCTTCTTCTTGCAAGTATATGATGTCATCTAAACCAAAATATAAACATAAACAACATACTTTAGTATAGTTTAGGGAAGAATATCTCGTCTGTAATATCAACTAGATTAGCACAATACATTTATAATCATAATCATAACGGTATATAGACATTATCTTAATCATCATCCCAGTTACCATGCATGATGCCACAAACTATAACACCAACTAGACACAATGTATGCATAGCAACATGTAAACACCAACATGCATAACAAATTCATATACAACCGACATGCATTCATGACAACAAATCCCAACAACAACTTCATCAACTTCTATATGACAACACAAATGTAACAATGACCATCACCATGCATACACATCAAACACATATACAACCTACATGCATGCATGCAAACACATTATGCCCATCTAGTCCAAGGGGTGATTCATGCTCTTATACCACTCTGTAACACCCTCTTCCCACACTTACCCAAGCTTACCGGTCCACTGGGCTAAATATGTGACAAAGAGTTATTATGATATGAGTCAACTCCTTAAGTGCAGTTAAGGAAGTGGAACCAATGAAAGAAAACTTTGCATGCCTCCCTCAGGTGCTACAGGACCCCCAAGAGCTAATCTACCACCCTAGGTGTCCAACCCCTAAGCTAAAATATCTTTTCACCAAACTAAACCCCCAATCACTCCCATGACAAGGCCTCCATGTGACTGAAACCCTCCAGTCGCTCCCAAAGGCCTACTTCCTAGCGACTGTAATCTTTTTTAGCCAGTTCTATGCTAGTGACCACGAGATTTAAGCCACTTTTTTAGGGATAAGACCTAGGTCTCTGCCTAAAACTTAATGAAACTCTCAAAAATTGTAAATAACAAGCATACAAGGCCTCTAATGAAAAATTTTAACAAGGAGTTGACCTGACTCATCCTAACCATGACATAAATTTCGTCAAGCACATCATGAACATGTAATGTACAGGTCATAAATACACATCTGAACATAGGGGCCTCATATTTATTTGAGATTAATCAAGAGGGTCTGGTTCCTTCTCAGCATAGCTGCATTGACATATATTAGGTCATACATTCATTATCCATTCATTTAATAATCAAAACATGATGAGAGTCATGACTAAGATCTATCATAAAACCATGCTTATAACCAACATATAACTAGAATAATAACAATGATAGAATAGCCATTAAATCCACATCATAACAAGTATAAATACTCATAAAATAGAAGAGGAGAAGAGATCTTATTAACATATGCAAATCCAACCAAGTCAGGGACTTCCACGTACCACCCAACCATATATTGGGTTGAACCAAATCTTTCTTTCAATCAATCACCCCCGTGCCATATTCTAAGCGTGAATGTGGGACTCACAACAAAACCAACCAGGGCTTCTCATGCTTACCGTGTATCCCTTCATTACCGGTTAAGGGATTACTAGGCCCAAAACCCTTATCTATACAACCAGGCTTTCTAGTGTATCCCTCCATTAATAGTCAAGGGATTCCTAGGCCCAAAGAAAGAACATACACTACATGCTTTACCACAATCCCCCTATATACTAGTCAAGGGATCAATGTGCCCTAAACAATCATGGATGCCTTTGGATCTCTCCACCTAAACCGTGAGTAATTTTCTTGGCTCCACCTCAAGATTTACCGTGTATCATGCCATTTATCTGTCAAGAGATTCCTAGGCCTTTGGGAATTTTCTTGAGACCACCCCACTTAGTTTCGAAACCATCCACCAATCTAGATCATCCAATTAAAAGAACCCCATCACACTATGTAAATCTCGAAATGGAAAGACAAGGTTGAAACCACTGTCACAACTGGAAAAAACCCATGCCAATGATAGCAACAGAACCAAATATACACATGCATGTCAAAACTAGCAAGGAAATCATACATGTAACATGATACCTTCAAGTAATCATGTTGTAGCTACATGATCCAACTTTTCCTTGCTTGATCTTTGCTTTCCTTTGCCTTCATTCTCCTTCCTTTGCTTTGCTTTCTCTAATGCTAGAGTGCTCTAAGAATGCTCTAAGTGTGCAAGAGTATGAGAGAGTAGAGAGAATAGAGAGAGAGATCCAAAATTGAATTGACAAAATGTTTTGAACTAATCCTTAAAACCCTTTTTATTAATGAGGCCTCTATTTTCTTTAATTTACATTAATTTTCCTTCATTTCCTCCTCACATGCAACTTGTGACCTCTCACTTTCCTTTTCTCCTAATTTCCATTATTTTCATAAAATAATGCCAAATAATGTCTCTTTTCCTTTTTAAAACCTTTGCCATTTCCTTTGCCAAATTCCCATTAGCCATAATAAACCAAATGAACACCCACTAGGATGTTTTTCCCAACATTCAGCTTGGAATGCATGTCCCATGACCTTGGTCTTATTTTTCCTTTATTAACTTTATTACATGTATTTTTACCCAGGATTGTTACAAGGATTCACTGGATCTGATCTGGAAGTGTCAATTTTATTCCAATTGGTCACTAAAGCCATGGGTCTGCAATTGTCCGTCCTGACTCACTTTAGGATCTCAATTGCATAGTTCCCCTATCCAAGGAATATCTATCCCTCTTTTTTCCACACCTCTAAACCCAAAAATTAGTGCATCAACCCTAATTCCTTCATCTAAAATTTTGTAGGTAGGTCCCTCTTGCATTTTTCCATGACCCTCTTAGAACCTGCAAGAAATAGGTTGTCAACATAAAGCACCAAAATGATAGGTTCTCCCTTTATTTAAATGTACTACAAGTTTGTTTCTGCCTTGCTCTTGGTGAATCCCACTCCCTACGAGTAACTATTAATCCAAGCATACCAAGCCCTGGGTACTTGCTTGATCCCATACAACACTCTCTTCAATCTACACATGTAAGAGTTTCTCCTATGTACTTCAAAATCCTCCAGCGCCTCAATATAGATCTCTTCCTCAACCACACCATTTAGGAAGATTGTCTTCACATCAATTTGGTGGATCCTTCAACCCATCTGCACTATAATATAGATAACTTCCATGGTGGATGAGTACTTGGATAGAGGGGAGAAGGTCTCATCATAGTTAAGCCATTCCTTCCAAGAAAACCTCTTAGCCACAAAACAAGATTTTAACTTCTCCACGTTGATATCTATAGCATGCTTGATCTTTTACACTCACTTGGAGCCAACCACTAATTACTCATCTTTTCATGGCACTATATCCCATATGTTATTCTTCATAATGGAACAATAATCTTCCACCATGGCATCCATCTACACCTGACGCTTGGATGCCTCCTAAAAACTAGTAGGTTTGGCCTTAATCAGTTCACTCATCAGCAACATTTAACTAGAATAACGTTGAGGTGGTCTTTTATGTTTTACTAAATATATAAAAATACCCACATACCCTTGTGCCTCTCTTAGTGTTTACTCTACCCACTTGGTTCTCTTCCTCCATGTGTTTGGATTATGTGTCTAGGTGTGAGGAGCCCTTTTCCCTTCATCCTATTCTTCTAGCTCATCCTACTTGCTTGAATCTTCACTCTACATGACAATAATTTAAGGAGTCTACATTATCTCAACCTTTGGTACATGCTACTCCCGAACCTCCATCGTAGATGATATGTGCTACAACACTTCCTAGTAGCCCTTATCTCTTCAAATTTAAGATCCATATGTATCATTCTCTTCCTGAGAGTAGGAATGTATACTTTGTATTCCTTTGAAGTCTCATTGTACCCCAAAATAATCCCCACTAATGAATCTTTGATAATAGTTCCTTGATCTTAAAATCAAGGTTGAAGAATACAAATGAATTGAATAATCACTCAAGAAACAAGTAAAGGAAAGCAACAAGGAGAGAGAAACATTGGAAGCTTAAATAGTTTCTCTGCGAAAGGAAGTAAAAAGTGGAAAAACTCTTCAACACTATGAAAATATTTCAAAGACTTTGGACGAACTCATTAGCAACCAGCGATCACACAGTGACAATATTGGTCTTAGTTACAAAGAAAAATCTAAAAAGGAGTCAATTCCTTCTATGACAACTAAAGAAGATGGATATGCAAAAAGGGTAGATCCCTGAGCTAGATCAAGAGATCAAGACTCGCAAGAAAAACCTTGGAAGACAATTCCTCGAAGAAGATTTCCTCCCAAGTACCAACCTATATTTTATGGTCATTGTTATTCATGTGGAAGGTTTGGACATATAGCTACAAAATGTCACAGGTAAGTTTGGAATGAATATAATTCTAGGAGATCCTTCAGAAATGGATATTCTAGAACTCAACATAATATCAACAAATTTGATCATTTGAGAGATGATGTTGAATGTTACAAATGTAACAATTTTGGATATATGGCTAGGAATTTTGAAGTTCTAGACAAGTACAATTATTATCGGTTGATCTGGAAATGGGGCACTTAGGCTTCTTGTCTAAGTTACAACAACCTCTCCCACTTCCAAAGATTTAAATATTCCCAAGTCTTATTGATTAACCAATGCGGAAATGATAATATGCTTGAAATTATCGGTGTACACTTATATTTATTGTTGGTTGTTATGTGCTTTAAAATTTGTTGTGTATGCTGATATGTAAATACATACAATAAATATTAATGCAGCAATAAACAAAACACACAGAACAAAAATTTAATTAGGAGTTCACCCAAAAACCTTGGGCTAAATCTCCATGAGCTCTATTCAACTCAACTAGGCTCTTTGGGATTATGGCAAAGTCCTTTTTACAAGCTCTTGGCTCAACTCCACTATTTTACATAGAAACAATGGGTTTAGACACCGTTTTGTCCCTGGCTCTTGAAGCTCTTGGCTTTTTGTCTCTCGGGTCTGGCTCTGGCTCTGGCTCTAGCTCTAACTCTTGGCTCTGGCTTCTTCGACTCTCTGGTAGTTTACAACCCTCTGGCTTTCCACTTGAACTCCAAGTGACTCCCTTGGTTGCGTGCGCTTCAGCTTTTGCTTTCTGCACTACTTGTTTTGCTACTGCCTTTTTGCGTTGCTCTCTTATGCCTTAACTTCCTACTTTGGATTCTCTTCCTGCTTATGCTCAGTTTCAGTAACAACTCCAACAACAACCACTGTCTCTCACATTCATGGCTTTTAAGCCAATCGGTGATTGTCTGTTCATTTTCCCCTTCAAGCTCTTCGGCTCCTAGCCTATGTCCGCTCAAATCCCCTTCTGAGCATTTAACAATCATTTGTTAACGCTTTTAGGGAAGATGGCCACCTGTTTTGTAATGGAATGGATCATTGGACCTTTGAAATTCCGAAAATGGTCATTCTCTGTTTACATAGAGAAATACATTCAAATGCGGGAAAAATCTGCAGAATCAATGTTTATCGAACTTCAAATATTATGGATTCTACCTTATTTTCCATTAGGTCCACCTTTATGTTGCTTATTGCATCTCCACTGTTGATCTGGAAGATCTAGATCCAACGGTCGTGGTTCATTTCGGGCGGCCCATGCATATGGGAGTTAACCACCTGAAAAGAGTGGTTTTCTCTCTCCAGGGCCTGGACACATGGTAGCCAATGTATGGGCTCGGGCAGAGCCCGGCCAAAACCTTTCACTGCCTTCGGCCCTCCGAAATCCTGCTTGTTTCGTGGTTTCCTTTTATATTTAGTAATACATTAAAACACTACAAAATCCCACAGAATGGCTCATATCAGACTTGAAATAATATGCAGTGGCATTTATAAACCCATCAGGTCCGGATATATATCACAAGTCACGTAGGTATCAGTCCCCGCTCCGTGGTGTTGCTCCGATGCGATTTTGCAATATCGCAATCACATATCACATGAGCCCCAGGGTCTAACCATATGGCATGGCCTATGTCGACACGATCCGCTGACACCGGTATCGACGATCACAATATCGCTCGACCTGGGGTTCTGCCTTTGCCTCGTGGCATCGCCGATTGCAATTCACCGATATCGGCAATCGCCTTGTCGCTTGGCCCAGTCCTTATGCAACATCGCATGTCTGCCTCCGACCCGAGATGTCAAGGATAGACGATCGGGGGTTTCCACTTTTCCACTTAAATCCACCTTTGACCTCCTCCGATGCGATTTTCTTCATAAAGCCTTTTATGCCATTTTTTAAAGGATTTTTCCTCTTTTTCTAAGGAACAAAGGCATCTTCCTTTTGTGATAAATCTTCATCGGAAGTCCATATTCACCCATTCAAGTTGTGTTGGTTTAAGAATGAAGAATCTCTGCAATGAGACTATTTTCGAGAGCAGCCTATGACTTTCATTTTCCTCTTATTTACAAAGGATTTGTGCCATTTGGAACCTTTTACCTCTTATACTAAGTCTTTTAGACTTAGAGGTTTATCCAGGATCCATTTTTGGATCTTCGGAAAAACCCTAGAAGCAAATTTGCAGGACAACGAGATAGACACCAAACGAAATCTTCTACAAATAACATCAAATGTTACAAATTTCATAACTATGTACACATAGCTCGTAACCATAGGTACAAGATGGAATCAACCATGAATGAAAACCTTGACAACGAGAATAAGAATATTTGGAAAGGAAAATAGGTATAGGATGAACAAGTACAAGATGAGGAAGAAAAGCAAGAAGGCAATAAGGTCCCAACAGTTATGATTTGATGATTCATAACGGATTGTGAGGAATCAGTAGTTGCTTTGGTTAATGACTTGAGTCAATATGGTCCGTTAAATGACACACTATTCTGAACAATTCAATTTATTGACTCCTATAAATTTGAAGATGAGGAGTCTATGCAACATTATATGGCACAAGTCTAGGATTGACAAACGAGTAGTTTGAAAAAGACGACAGTTTCATTACATGTTCAAGGGGAGAAGAATAGTTGAAGTATTACAGATTCAAGAAAGGAAGTGCTAAAAAGCAATCTCTATGTGAAATTGGATCAATACAATCTAACTATTATCGAGATATCTCAGCAGGATAAAGGAATATTCATATATCAAATCATGTACATCAAGGACATTATCAAGAAATTCAAGATGGAAGATTGCAAGCCTATCCTTACCCCCATGGTAACAGGTTATAAGAATGTTCGTCAATGGATGTGGACCAAAGGTTGTATATATCCATGATTGGTAGTCTCCTATATGTGACAGTCTCCCTGCCAGATGTGATGCAGGCAGTTGGACAAGTAGCACGATTCCAAGCAGCACCAAAAGAATCTCATATTATTGGCATCAAAATAATTCTTTGATACCTTAAGGGTACAGTGGAATATGGTCTATGGTATCCCAAAGGAAATGATCTGGTTATCCAAGCTTATATAGATGTAGATTGGGTAGGAAGTGTTGATGATCGTAAGAGTACCAATGGAGCAGCGTTCTATCTAGTTGGCTGCCTTGTCTCATGTTTAAGTAAAAAGCAGTCTGCAATCTCATTATCCACAATGGAAGCAAAATACATCACAACAACACCTTGTTGTACTCAAGTTCTCTGGATGAAGCAACCTTTGCAAGATCTTCAAGTTAAGTTTGATGAGCCTATCCCCATATTTTGCGATAACACCAGTGCCATCAATATCTCCAAAAATATTGTGATGCATTCCAAAAAAAAGTGCATTATAATCAAATATCATTTCGTTAGAGAGAGGGTCCTCAAAAATAATACCAAGCTTGAATATTTTGGCACAAAGGAACAAATTGTTGACATCTTTACAAAACCATTACCTCATGAAGCATTTGAGTGTCTTTGCTAAAAGCTTGGGATTCTCCCAAGTTCTCATTAGACCCTTTCTCTTATCTAACTAAGTAGAAAGGGGGAGAGAAGGTAGTAGGAAGAGGTGTCATGATTGCATGGGGAAGTACTTGAGTTTCCATCAATGCCAAAGTGTTATGAAACCAGCTCACAAAAAGATAGAAAAGATAGTTGAACGCCTTAGAATTTAGCCTCTTCGAGGGGGCAACCTCCTTTACATTACACAAATGAACAATTATTGAATGATACCAATGAAAATAACTCCTTTATATATATAAGAGTCTAAGGGGTCATAATATAATCAGAGCCGATATAAAAATAATAACATAAGGGCACAATAATAACAATAGTGGACTTCTATGGGGCACAATAGTAACAATATGGGCACTACATGGGTACATCAATATAATAAGGGGGTTGTACTAATAACAATAAGGGGTTACACTAGTAGTATAGGAGCCTAACACAAAGGGGGAGAATTTTTATTAGTGGTTATCATTGATGTCAACCCAAGCAGCACCAGGGGCTACCCCAATATTGCATGGGAATTTTTACTTGATAACTTACTCTATTCCAAGTCAAGGATCTTCTAGAAGGATTCTACTCGTCGATATGTTTCTGTTGATATATGGCATGCCACGTAATTCTTCACAGTTTGAGATATATTCATGTTTGAAGTTAGTAACCCCGGTTAGTGGGCTAAAACCCCATGGGGTTGTGGCATGGCACTCATAATTGGTTGTGGTCATTGAATAGTTAATAATTAATAATGTTTTTTCCTCCTAAAATCCCTCCAATGATCACTTGTTGAATACCCTCTCCACTCAAGACATTCATATAAATAGTGACCCTCACATCCTCCTCTAGTAGGGATTTTCTATCTTCAAACAGGTCATTGTCGCCTTTTCGCTATAAATTTTTTTATGTGAAGCTTAAGAAGATTAAATTAAAACCCATTTGAGCCTAAATATTTATAAACCTCGTGACCAAATTTCAAATCTTGGTTCACTATATTTTCAGAGATATTATCTGAGGAAGTTAGGGTTTTTGCAGGCTCCCAAATTCCATGTCAAACAGGTGACATTGGGAAAATAGTCATAACTTTCTCTCTAAGAATTGGATTCAAATTTACTAAATAGTGACAGAAATAGGATGTACTTTATTTTTTTGGGTATCATTTTCAAGGTTGAAGGTTGCAACAGTGACACGTGGCACTTCTTAATAGTTCTCTCTATTGAACTAGTCTATAATCAGGCCATCGTGGGAGATTGGGCATAACTCTTTCTTAAAGAATCCAATATTGATCAGACCTATGGGGTTGGAAAGAGGACTCAGAGGATACCAAAGAACAAAATTTCAGACCCTGGAGATCTGAAATTACATAGATACAATAGATTCAATATCGATCTCCTAGAAGGCAAGAAAAAGCATGCATTCAAGGATCACTACAGTAAGGACCACATATCAACAGTCAAGGGTAAGTCTCCTATAGAAAGGTATGTATGATTAGTCTTTACATTTTAATTTTGAGTATCATCTCTGACATTTGTTTTTTCAGGACAAATTAAGTATATACAAGGTCTCGGTTATATCTATATGTCTCTATATGCCACAGTTAGTTTTGATACCACATTTTGGATGTCCTATTCTTAATACTACACATTTGATGCTCCATATTCTTGATGCTACACCAAGTCTGCTAAATCTATATGATGTTTTAAATTCATTTTACTTGTCTTGTCATAGTTGATAGAATGGTCTGTGTTGTTGTACTTAGAACTTGGTCTATCAAAAGTCTAGGGTTTGTCATCATTTTTTATTGTATATATATCTTTAGGTCAGTTTTGGATATAGTCTTGCATAGAGTCTAGGCATATATCAAGAGTGGGAGTCTTTGTCTACTATTGCAACAAATCAACAACAAAAGTGACAAGCACACTTTAGGTACGCATTGTAATTTTAATATTTATTCACTATTATGCACTTACATGTGTTTTGCAAGCATAAGTAAGTTGAAGGGTATTTTGTTTTTTTATGGGATTGATTTCACTGGGAAACTTTTTCATGCAGGTAGAAGAAGATTCAAGTACAACATCAAGCGAGAATTCAAGAGAAGAAATATCAAATCAAAGGAAGCATTGCAGTTGGACATCCTCAAAGACATCACAACCATCAAACTATCGTGAAGTATTGCTAAGGCCAAGTGTCATCATTGTAAAAGATTCATCATTATAAATTTGTAAAAGAGTCATCTGTAAAAGATTCATCATTGTAAATATTGTAAAAGAGTCATTTGTGAAAGATTCGTTCTTCCTAGAGTCAAAGAGGCAGTGTTGGGAGGTATAGGAGTCACTGTTGGGTTGATGTCATGGCTGGGTTGCACGTCATAGAGTGATTGGGTATTTGGTCAAATACACGAAAATCATTGTACATCTTATTGTATCGTGGATTGTTGTCCCTCGTTTGGGAATCCATAGCCTTGTCTTATTTCAATCATTATAGGGTGGCAGGGAGGTGCTAGGTAGTTGTATGAAGTCGCCTACAGGTTGAGGCCTATGAACACTTCAGGGTGGTAGGGTGGTGTTAGGGCAAGTTGTGGCTCGCTAGGGTGTTGGGGCATCCATTTAGTTGATTACTAAAGAAACCAGGGCATTGGGGCATCCTTCCAGTGGGAGTTGGAGAAGAATCCTTTTCTAGAATTCTAGGAAGTTGTTTCTTTCATTTCAGTTGGGGATGAAGATTAAAGAATTTATTAGAAAAGCATTCAGTGGTTTTTGATCTGGAGGGAGTTTTCCACCTAAACTTCGTGTGCCTACTGTGTTATTTTACTTACTATTATTAATGCATTAACATTAATAATATTTGAATATCAAATAATGCTCTGAAAATATTTAAAAGTGCTAATTGCTAAGGAATAATGATTCCCCCCCCCCCCCAGTCTTTCGAACACACAATACCCAAAAATCTTTTTCCGAAATTCCACCTGGAATTAATTTTATTAAAATAATTAATTATTTTTAATGGGTGACTAAGTTTAAACTTAGGAAATTAAAATAATTAAAGGGTATTAATCCAACCATGGGTGAAACTTCTAGAAGAAGACGAGGATTAAGCCAAAATTATCTGAGCCATTTATTAGGATCTAATCTGGGTCGTTGGTTCTCAACATAAGGATTATAAGAGTAGGCTTGGGAGGCATTTGGAAAATACATTGAGTGGAGATCGTAAGATCAAATTTTTGAAGCACAATAGTTGCCAGGAGAGAAATTTGAAGTGATCTTTTGCAGTGAGGGGCAGAGATAGTATCCGAAGGGAATTTTTTCCTGGGATGGAGAGTACAAGGCATAGAAGGCAAAACAATGTCTAGAGAGGCTAACAGTGGGCCACGCAGAGTTGACGCACTAACAGTGCAGAGCCTCAAAGGAGATCAAATTCCTGCTGAGGAAATTGAGTTTCAGAAGCTGTGAACTGGGGTGTGAGACTGATAGGCTGAGATATGAAGTTTCCAGCTAGAGGGTCAGAAGGGACAGTAGCGTAGTCCCCAGCAGAGGTGATGTAGAGACTGTGTGGGGTTGACGCAGTTTTGCACAGAGGCTGACGCAAAAGGGACATGTAGGCCCTCTTCCATTAGATCAGAGTTGTATCTTCTAGTCATAAGGTAAGATCATCTCACTATTTTTTTTTTTCATATTATCTTTGAATCGGATAGCCAAGTGGGCATCCAATGAACTGTACTCAGAATTACTAGTGCATAATAATAAAACCCTCAGTTTTTGCATCGGTTTTCCTGCATTGGGTTTTTCGAAGGACATTTGTCCAAAAATAACTGACGTTTATTTCTCTCCTATGATGTATTTAGTTTCCACAATTTTATTTTGGTGTAAGTTATAGTGTATGTATTTCAGTATTTGTCGTAGAAAATTGCAAGTAACTTGTTCAATTAATTTAACAAGTAGGTGAAATATAATCAGTTTCTTGTAGTAGGAATCAGGTAACCGATTTTTCACATGGTATCAGAGTAGAGATCGTAAGCAGAAGAGCTCAGAAGTAGAAAGGAAGAGGATTTCAAAATTACTGCAAAGGCAACAATTCAAAACCCCAAAGGCAGCACAGTTTGAAGGCCAAGGAGGATGAAATTTTGAGGAGAAATTGATTTCTTTGAGTGAGTCGACAAAGAAATTCAATCTCTAGATAGAAGCTTTCCAAAGGTGGAAGGGAGCAGTGTATTTTTTCCTTTCAGAGCAGATCTTCAGATGGGACATAGAAATTTTGTAGCAGTTGCTAGCAAAATAACGTCAATGGAAGAGAAAGAGACACTTGAGGGAATTTATTCCTTAGAGAATTCCTATCCAGGGAATTCGAATTCTCATTTGTTGAGCAGTAGCAAGGGGCAGCAGATCTACCGACTCTAGTAGGGAGTATGTAGGCTTGTTGTCTAGATAATACCTCTCTATGGACAGAGATGATCCCTCTAGCCCAATGAGTGGGACTAGAAACCTACGTGACAATCTACAAGAAACTTTCCTAAATCACAATTGAAATTAGGGAAGAGGAAGAAGACCTACCTCGTTCTGATGCTATAATGCACTCCTTTATTGAAGATCTTGATCGCTCGTTTCTTAAGCTTAGCTTTATTTCTCACAGTGTTTGAATACCTGCACAAGAGATCAAAGACACAACAAAGCGTACAAGTGAAACTAGCATAATCGAATGTAATCCACTTAACAGATCAAGGGGAATTAAGATAAATGATGCATTAACACAAGAATTTATGGAAAGTGAACCAGTAGTTGTATATCTTAAGAAATAAAAGAGGAAGCGTACAACTAAAGTTGTGATTTCACTAAGCCCTCCTTGAGTGAATGTCCAAGTCCAAGCTCAAGCTCTCCAAGCACCCCATATCCAAGCCAAATGAGTAGCATGTAGGCACTATCTTAGCATAAGGGTAAAAATAATCAGAGACCAACCATTTGGGAATGGGAGAGGATGAATATATAGGTAGGGAGAGGGAGTTTGGATCTCTCCAAAGATAGGGGAAGACCCTCATCTCAAGGAGGAAGCTCATAGGGATGAGATCAAAGGGAAATATTGGGAAATTTTACCACATACTCAATGAACAACCTCCAGCTTATCGTTCTGGAAGTCTCTAGATCACGAAGCTTCTTGTCCTCTTTGGGAAAACTTGCCTTTTAGGGATCAGCGTGAGTATCCAAGTAAAAAATGTTTTGGCAGCACGAGGCCAATATAATGCAACCTGCCATCAGCACTAGTTGCCAATGTCAAGGTCGCATTGATCCTAAAATTAGGGTTTTAGAGCTTACTTCTTCAGGGAAGGCTCAAGGCATGTTTTCATTAAGTATTCAGGGAGGATCTGGACTAGATATCAGGATGGGTACACTGCATAATTGGCAAGTTTCGGGCACTCCGGGGTATGATACAAGGAAGTGTAGGAGGCGTGACAAAATACTGTGTAACAGATGCCCCCTAAAGCATGAAGGCATAACAGGGAGTGATGGCTGAGATGGTTTACAAGCTTTTGCAAGGACTAGAACAAACACTTTCAGAAGACCTACACATCAAGGACACATATACATATACATTTATGTTATCAAAACATGAATCCATGGTATGGACGCAGCCATCCGAATAGAAAGGACTATGTGAAAAGATCCACAGCATGGGTGCAGCCATCCGAGAAAGGATTGTATGGAAGTCTAAGATCCAAGGTATGGACGTAGCCACCCGATATAGCAGGATCATCATCATCATAAATATAAATTCCCATGGTATGGTCGTAACCATCCCTATAGAAGAAACATGTGTATAATCATGAACAATACATAACTCCTCATAGTCTGAGTTATAATAGACAAAACTTAGGGCCTTGCACTCCATCTCGACCTGATCAAAAGTATGAATGCCAACATGCAAATGAATGTGTCTAACTGAAACATTCTAGAAATTACTTGATTACTGGCCAATGATGTGGACCATTAACAGGCATGATCGAAACCACCAGTAATGACAATGGTTCTCAAGGTATGACAGTACAATCCGTGAATGTGAAAATGAATCTGAAGTCGAACACTCGTGGAATCATCCGATCGAAGGTCAATGATGAAAACCTATCGTTGAATGCGAAGAACTTTCCATTAAGGCATGCAAGCTCTAAGGTACTAAAAGGGGGTCTCTAAGTCATCTTCCTAGATAATGAGCTGAATTCGATAGGAAATGACCCAAGATTGATCATACTCATGATCCAAGACTGTAGCAAAAGGTCAGATAATGTATAGGTAGTAAATTGCATATAGGACTTCTCTTGAACATATCGGCAACACGACTCTAGCGTGTGGCAGCATTTGACTCAACATAAGACCAAGGGTCATAATGATGAAATGGAATAGTCAGATGAGAGGCAAAATGGATCACCCAAACCCAGAAGGACAAGTCACTCAGTGAGGATATCCCAAACCCGACAAGAGAAACAAATGAGTGTCATGTTCAAGAGCGACATGCTGCCTATACAAAAGATGTTTCACTTTCATTTTCCCCACTATTTCTAGCGAGTAACCTAATTATTTTTTATCACAAGCTTGAAGGAGATAGCATATTCTTGTCATATAAGTGCATTCTTCAAATGAATCCATCCTAGTAACTTTTACGAGCCTTAGGTAAGAGAAACTCAGTCTCGTCATGGTAACAAGTCTTGTCATTTAATTTTTACGAGTCCGACAGAAGAATAACTCAGTATCTTTTTCATATTTAGAGAGTTTGAAAAAGAGACGAAAAGAAAACTCCATCATGTCCCTTTTCATAATTTGTCTCTCAAATCCAAAAAGGTAGAAAACAATATTCGAGAGAACCTCTTGACCATGTCAACCAAGGTGTACCTTTTTCGTAAATAATCAATCCCAGCCCAAAAAAGGAGTAAATGTATACTGAGATGAAGTCAATTTATTTAATTTAACGAGTTCAAAAAGACAAGTACTCAGCGATCTTTTCATATTTTGAGAGTCATAAAAGAGCTTAAAGATGACTCCAGGGGGGTTCCTTTTTTGTTTATTTTTAACAAGTCTGAAAAAGAGATAAAACAAAAACTCATTGAATCGGTCAAAAATGATCATTGTAACCACCAAAAAGAGCCTGTAACTGCACAAAAACAACCACACATCACTAATATCTTAGAAAATAATAAAATATTAGCAAAAATGTTTAAAACTTATAAAAATACCAAAAGTAAAAACATTTTTACCATTTCACTTGGAGTAAATTGGAGAGAGTATTTTACCCCATTTTCCTTGATTCTTTAGGCAAGCAGTGTGGGAGATCTAGGGCACCATTTCACAAACTGTCAGTTACAGGTAAGAGCTCTTCCCTTTCTCTTTATTTTCATACTTATTACATGCCATTTCATATGATTTTTAGCTAATTGATGGGAGGATTTCAATTTTTAAAATCGGGGGAAACCAGCAAGAGTCTACTCATCAGATCAGCATTGATCGCCCCTGATCCTGAAAGGATCTCACACTGCCAGCAAAAAAACAATTATGACAGTCATATTGGATGTAGAGCAGAAAATCGAAATAGAAATCGCCTCTCTTGATCGGTTTTTTCATGATTTCTATCCGTGAAAAGGCATATAATCATTGTTTATGGGTTATTTGTAGGAGATTTCGACAAACATGGTCATCGAATGGAAGGAAAGAAGCCATGAGGCAGAAGATCACCAAGCTACCTAAAGCGTTGAATGTGTCAATGCTTTGAGGGGCTGCGGGTTACTAAGGTTCTTCTAAACCCCAGGACTCAGGGCTCAAAATGAGTTGTTACACTATCTAATCAGAGTATGGGATCTTGATCAGTAGATCTTCATCATTAGAGATCAAGAACTAGATTTATAAGTAGATGACATATAGTTCTTCATTGGATTTTCCATAAGAGGGGAGAGATTCCATCTCTCTGGAGCCCGTAGTGGAGGTGAGAGTACCAATACCTTTATCAGAAGGCATTACCCGGTGCAAAAACAATTGTGAACAGGAAGGTGAAGATAACAACCATCGAAAATCTTCCCTTGAGGACGATTCTACACACCATGGCCCATATTTATGGGGCGTAGGCATTGCATGAGGCAACAAAATCACAATTCCAATACACAGTGGATTGCCTTGCTCCAACAGTGTTCAACTGGTGTGAGGGACTACTGGTCAACATGAAGAGACAGCTGACCAAAGGCAAGTTGGGAAGCTTGAAGCAGTTCGTCATTGGATCGATTTTTGTTACTTTATTTTTGGAGCATGTGCCCCTATTTCGATACTAGTGGGTAGAGGTGGACGACCCAGCTCCAGAAGATCTAAGGCTGCTGAGATGGAGTGAGATCATGCCTCGATGAGGAGGAGGCCATCGGATGCATTTCCCTCCACAGTTTTTTTGTTGGCTATGCCAAAAAATAATCGTCGTGGATGACTATGCCTATGCAAGCATGGACTTCAGAGGAGATTCAGATCTGCCTCTACCACCGAGTGCACAGTGGACCAATGCAAGTAAAACTTGCTTTTTAGAATTTTTCAAGTTTTATGATTTTTCTGTTTGAAGTGTATCTGAGAGTTTACTTGTGATAAATTTTCATATGTAGGACCGGAAAGGCCTCTTGGCATGTCGCCAATAGAACGACGAGTAGCATGTCAGATAGAAGATGCTCCATACGAGGAAGGATCATATCATATGGTAGAAATGGAATGAAATTTGGAAGTGATTATTTGGGGGATTCCAAAATATGTGTGATTATAAACGACGTGCCACTGCAATACCAGATGCATATAGTAGGAGTGTCTGCGAGACTGCATCGGTTATTAGGTTGAGTGACCAGGGCAGTCTCATGCTATTGCAAGAATCATGTGGGCGAATAACCTTTTCTAGACGTGTTTATCTGCACTATTGTAGGATTTGAAATCCATCTGTCCCAGAACACTTATTTTTTTAGATTTTGATGAACAAACTTTGATAGGTGCAATATATATATCTATATATATATTTATATATATATATATATATATATATCATATGCATGTTTCTATTGTCTCCTTATGTGTCCATATATGATAATGTGATCCATTTTTATAGGTGACACAAATGCCTATCTAAAACACAATTTGTTAATGCATCTGTTAATGTATTCAAATTTCGTGGAATGTGTTGATATGTGATATAATCAAAATTCCTTTCCAGAAATCGAACATGTAGATACATACGCAAAATTTCCGGATTTCTTACTGAGTAAGGACTATTCAATTGTAGCACAATTGTGAATCTAAGTTAACAACTAAATTTCTAATTCCGAGAGCAACTGCTTCTGATAACAGTTCAATAACTGCATTTTACTCGGCAATATTATTAGTTGTTCATCCCAAGCAAATACCTTGTAAATTGATCAACTCACCATCAGGGACGAAGAGTGCCCGGGATGCAAAGGATAATTTTTGTGTGCTACAACACGCACCATTAGCAAAACCAACATAATGGTTTGATGACATCTGCAAACCGAGTGGAACACAAGGTAAGCAAAGGAAACATGTCTGCAAAGCAAACAATAACACCAAAAAATCAAAATGCACACCAATGAATTCACATACTAATGTAAAAAAATAATTACATGGAACTCACGCATAATACTTTTTAAGATAAATCTCATTGTGGGGTTGTGATAACTCATTACCTTCATAGTCAACCAGCTCATAGGCACCTTTTTGCAAGACATGTTTAACGATGTATGGCCCATGCCACATAGGTTTGAACTTCCCAAGTCCCAATTTATCGTTGGCTTGGTCATACAGCAAGACCAAGTCATCTTCAGCGAAAACTCGTGGAGAAACAGTTTGATCATAATGAGCTTTAACTCATTTTTTCTGTGCTTTGATCACCATAATAGCAATACGACGAATCTCATCAAGCCTCTCGAGATAAAGTAACCGCTCCTTTTCGGGTGAGGTATCAGTTTGATAGCTAGTTTTAATGAAGGAATCTCATACTCGATCGGGAGTGTCACCTCTAAACCATATACCAACTGGAATGGAGTGAAACCAGTGGTTGTCTTAGCCGAGGTTTAGTAAGCCCAAAGAGACGATAATAGTATGAGATGCCAATCCCTTTTGTGCTTCCCAATGGTACGTTGAAGCATAGTAATTAAGACTTTATTAATTGCTTCAACCTGGCCATTGGCCTATGGATAATAAGGAGTTGAGATATCATGGCGAAGACCCAACTGAGTAGTAAGATTTACAATCATGTATTGATGAAAATGTGATTTGTGATCAGTGACAATGGCTTGAGGGATGCCAAAACATGCTATGACATGGGTAAAGAGGAACTGAGTAGCAGTGATACCATCAGCATTATATGTGGGCATCGCCTCAACCCATTTAGTGAAATAGTCAATGGTGACGATGATATAGCCATGCCCCCAAGTCAAGAGAGGGTTACATGTCATGAAATACATTCCCCGTTTATCAAATGGGCCAACGGTAACAATTGGGTGTAAGGATGCTGGTGGGGCATGATGTTTCCGGTTATAAATCTGACATTCATGGCACTTTTGAACTGCCAAAACACAATATTTGAAGATAGGAGGCCAAAAATAACCAGCACGAAGGATATTTTGAGAAGTGGCATATCCTAACATGTGACCACCACATGCCCTGGAGTGGTAGTAATTAAAGACTCATTCAACCTCTTCAAGAGTTAGACATCTACGAAGAACAGAATTAACACTAACTCGGTACAACGTATTACCAATAATCTGATAAGGTTGAGACTGATTCCAGATGCGGCGTCAATCAGATTGAGACAACTCGGATCAGAAAGTTTGGGTTTGAAGATAAACAATGATATCTTCATACCAAGGGTCGAGAATTCTGATGAGAAACAAAGTTTCATCAAGAATATGCTCAGTAAAATCAATGGAGGTGTTTGTAGAAGGAAGGGTGCAGATCAATTTAGTGAAAATGGGTGACTTTTTTTATTTGACGGTAGTGAACTCCAAATCTAACTCTTGCAGGATAAAAATCCATTTAGTGTATTTTCCCCCAAGAAACTGACATGTCATAATATAATTCATGGGGTTACAGTCAGAAATCACCATTGTCTTTCGTAAAAGAAGATAATGGTGAAATCGTTGAATAGAATGGATTGTTGCTAAGGCAAGTTTCTCGACATGAGCATATTGAGTTTCTATATCAATAAGATTTCAACTAAAATAATAAACCACATGTCCATTTCCATCGTCATCATCCTAGACCAACACCATATCAATGGTACTGTCAGTTGCAACCAAGTATAGGAAATAATCGCGGCGGTAGTCAGGGGGATGCAATAAAGGAGCACTGATGAGTGTTTGTTTTAGAGCATTGAAAGATTTCTGAGAAATTTCATCCCAAATGAATGGGATCCCTTTCTTAAGCAAGCGAGTAAAACCCTTGGCAAGCTCAACGTAATTAGGGACAAAGAAATGCAGAAAATTAGCCTTCCCTTACAAACTCTTTAATTGATGTAGCGATGAAGGAAGAGGTAAATTTACAATAGCCTCAAATTTCAGAGGATCTATTCAAATGCCTTCTTTGGACACAACAAAACCTAATATCTGACCCTATTCTACGCAGAAGACACATTTATATAAATTGAGACGAATATTATAGTATCAACAACGTAGAAAAATTACTCGAAGGTGGTCTGGATGGTCACGACGCTTAGCAGAATGAGCTGGTAAGTTGTCTATATAAGGTTGAAAAATGCGTTTAATGTCATGAAAGGCATACGAAAATGCTCTCTGGCGTTCTTGAGGTCGAAAGGGAGCGTCTTATAAGAAAAATTCACCCATGGACAGATGAAAGCAGTCTTATGTTGACCAATGGGTAATATGTTAATCTGGTTATAACCAGAAAAACCATCCATAAAAGAGAAGATCTCACTCACAACGCACTCATTAATGATTTGATCAAGAAAGGGAGTGGGATAGTTATCTTTAAGGCATGCGCGATTGATGACGCGGTAATCAACACAAACTTGGATTATTCCCTACTTTTTAGTAACATGTATGATATTAGAAACCCAATCTATCAATGGGATAGGGTAAATAAAACCATATTTTAGAAGTTTTTCAACTTATCCCTTAATAGCAGTGGCCTTTTTGGGATGCACTGGACGGAGCCATTGACGAACGGGCTTCGCATTAGGATACGTGGGTATTTTTTGCACCACTATATGGATCAATACTAGGCATTTCCTCATACGACCAAGTGAAGACATCGCAAAATTCTTTAAAAAGATCAATGTAAACCTTGATCTCATCAGGAGAATACGAAACCCCGATGTGAATGTTCTCGAAAATCCTAGGTTTAATGGAAATGTTGATTGGAATGGTTGTAATAATATTTCCCATATTGCCTTTAAACAAAACTTCGTGCACCAAAATAGGTGTTTGAAGTGGATGTGTCGGGCTATGAGAAACAAAAACTTCAAGACACGAAGGAATCTCGCTAAGACTTGGAAGAAATGATGAATGATGATGGGAATCATTCTAAGGAGTTTCCTCAAGAGACATAGCCTCAACAATACTCTCATCGATGGGGAATATCCCATTCAAGGGATCCATAGAATCCCAAGAACCAAGCCAAGGAGATTTCGAATACGTATCTAGGTGCATACTGAGAACAGTATGCCTTTCTTAAGCAACCACTGAAGCCAAGACAATTTCTTGATAAGCTTGTTCTAAAGGACTTAGCAGAATAACATCACCAAAAGAATCAACCTGATCCAGAGTAGGGATGATCCATGGATCATTGGAGATAGAGATCATGTTGATCAAGGCGACATGCGGAGGTGAGAGAGAAAAAGTTCCCATTAAAGAAGAATCTTTGAAAAGACCTGCCCCCATGCTCTCATATGGAATATCGGTATTTCCCACATATGGGATGATGCCATTCGAAGTATTGGAAGAGAAAAAGGACAATTGATCGACGATGACCATTTTCTACTCATGTGGAAAATGGAGCACCCAGAACAAACAGGAAACCACACAAAACATGGCATGGGTCCAACTTCGCCCAAGTAGAAGGTTGTAATTCAAATTTGCATCTAAGAACTTTACTTCTAACTCGACATTTTTCCCTTCCAGAGTGATGGGAAAACTTGTGAGAATACCATAATTATGGGAGCCTCTACCATCAAAGGCTTCTAAGGTGTTCGGGTATTGGTTGATGGGTGGAGAATCGATGGCTTTCCAACAGGAAACAAACAAAATGCAGGTAGGAGCACCTTCATCAATGATAGTCCAATGAATCATCTTTCCTTTATAATAACTTGAATCAAAAATGCAATTTGATGAGTAAGATGAGGAACATGGTTTTCTAGATCGAAATTTATCAAGTTTGAATCGGTAGGATCAATGCCTCCTATAGAAAACAATAATGATTTATGCTGCATTGGACAAGTTTGGAGAACTTCCAAGGTAGACATCGCCGAAGGCGCTTGAGCTAAATCTTCAACAATACTGTAATGTTGAGTAGATCTAGTGTTCGGATTATAGGATGACTTCCAAAGCACACCTTTGGGAGGTGTCAGATGACATATTCTTTAGGTCTCTCGATATGGAGAGGACCAGAACTAGGTGGAGCGGAAGTAGAAGGTGTATTAGTTGCTTCCTTTTCCATCGTCTGCTTTTGAGGAGTTTGATAATATAGCAACAAATATAGGTTGTGTACCCATCATGTAAACTTGAGAACTAGAAGATGCAGAGGATTATGGTTGGTCTACCAACAGAGTCTGTTGATATGGAAATGGCTCTTTCAGTATATCTAGAGTCCCTTTCAATAAACAACTAACTTCTTCATGTCGAGGACAATCCTTGGCGTAATGATCTTCCTCACAAATGAGGCAGGGATATTTCAGCTTATGTTTAGAGGCATCATCAGCAGATGGAATAGGGGGATCCTATTTTGGGGTATCATATTTTGCTTTACCTTTACCCTTCTTCTTACCTTTCAAGGCTTTTCTTTTCATGGTAGACTCGATGGCATTGACCTCGGAGGTTTTACTAGGATTCGACGGGTTTTTCGAAGGAGTAGAACCAGTATTCGAAATAGATGTTTGCTTCGAAGAAGATTTAGTGGAAGTTTGAGATATTAATCCAATTATACCATCAATAGGTGGTACATCTGGAGACTTCAAAGATGATGGATCTGAAGATGGCCTTGGAGCATCAGGAAAAATTTCATATAGCGTGCCAGATTGGGAATACACCAAATCCAAATACTGGGCACGGGCAATAACTTGATCCTCGGTAACACTACCTCCCATTGCTATATCTATAGCAATTTTGTTTACGAATGACTTGTTGAACCATTCGGTCAACAACTCATTAGGAATTTCAAACTTGATGAGGCGACGATGACGTCTCCATTCATGGATGTGATCGGAAATATGGATCGCAGTATCTTGTTTCAGAGATGTGAGCAAGTGGGTACCAGTTTCATAATGAACCTGTAACTGGAAGTGGGTGAGGAAGGCAGTGGCCAAAAATTTGAAGGTTGCATAAGTACCTCGAGGAAACTCGATGTACCACTGTGTAGTAGCACCTGTCAAGGTTTGCTGAAAGAGGCGAAGACGAACAGAATCATCAATGTAGGAATTGGAAGAATGCCATAAGTGATATGTCATCACATGGGCCTGAGGGTCCTCTTTAGCTTTTCCTTCAAATTTAGGGAAATCGCTCATAATTTTGGTGGGAACTGGAGGCCAATAAGGTGAATGAAGAATCATATCATTAGTAAGCCTCAAGACATCGGGCAATTCCAAAGTCACTAGAAATGACAATTGTAGATTAAAAGGCATATAGGGCCTTTGATAAGGCCTAGTCTGCGGGTTCCAACCTTGTTGGTAAGGTTTTTTTCCCTCAGTGGAGGATTTAGACCATAAGGGGCTTGATTTTTCCCCCACTGAGGGACACCTTAACCATAAGGTGGATTATGTCCAAGGTAGGGTTGATATTGACCTGCCATAGGCCATCGATAACCATAAGATGGATAAACATTGTGTGGAGCATATGTATTGTAAGGTTGCTGCAAATATTGACCTTGGTAATAAATTTGTTGGCCCTACTATTGCAAGGGTTGATTGGGTTGTTGGACAAACTGCATTTGTTGTTGCAAAGGCTATTGAAACTACTACAAAGGTTGCCCCGCCTGCTGCAAAGGTTGCCCCTACTGCTGCAAAAGTTTCCCTTGTTGCTACAAAGATTGCCCCTACTGCTGCAAAGGTTGCCCTTGTTGCTACAAAGATTGTTGAATACTTCCTTAAGGAATTACTGTTGGTACTGATAAGTTCCAATTGGGATTTGACCATATGCATCGGGAATATGATTTTGATCAGGTTGCACATGAGGACCCATCTGTGGAATATAAGGTGGACTTTGCAGTGCTTATGAACCATATGGAACATAAGACTGTTGGAGGGGTATCTGAGCCATATAAGGTTGTTGTTATGAGATATTACCCACCCCGGCTGGAATAGATGGATCAACGGGATTATGAATACCACTAACAAGTTTACTTAATCCAACATGTGAGGTCATGATCCACTCACATGGGTTTCACTCAAAACAAGAGGTATATTTGATTTCCCCCCCCCACGATGTGAATGAGGTGGTGGCATATTTTTCCCACTTGATGGGGAGATCAAGGAACTTACAAATGCATAAACTGAAATTGTCGGTTGCACCAGAATGGAAGGTTCAAACAATAGTAATGGTTGTGACAGAATAGCCAGTTGAATCGGAACTAAAGCAACGGCAGTTTTCATAGGGATATGAGAGGTCACATTAGGAATAAACAGAGTAGAAGTAGGCATAGCATTTGATGACAAAATTGGATTTTGGTATAATGAAGAAGCACTGGGAGTTCGTGAAACTAGTTGAGCCAAGGTTGTATAACCATGTGGAAGTAGAGGCCCACTGTTCACAGGATTATGTTGAGATGGAACTCTTCCTTCATAAGGAAAGCATTACAGGGGAAATTCATATTCAAAGTCATTATCAACACTAGGAGTGTGCATAGCGTAGACTTCCGAAGGACCTTGAGGAGAGGTTGGAATCTCACCTTCTCAACCCATAGGTGGGAACAGTCGGTGAGGAGGAATCCAAGATGGATGAGGAGATAACTCCAAAGGAACACCAAGTCAGTCGTATGGACTATAAGGATGTTAAAGGGATATCACAAATGGATCAAAAAGTGGATTTGGATGGTATAAAACAAACCTCTATGGAATCTCAAGGGTTTCTGGAGTAGACTCCTGTGATGACGATGAGTCTTGAGGTGGAGGACGAGAAGCATGGTGTTGGATACTTGGGACAATTCCAAGTTCAAATCCTTGAGCTTCAAGTGACTGTGAAAGTTCAGGGTGAACTCCTTGTGAAGACCCTTCAGTATCAGGCGATGAAGGGGAACTGTGAGGTGAACACAATGGGTCAGCCATGATGACTTTCTCTCAACAGCAAAATGATAAGGGATGAATTCGTTGAGGGCTGATTAAAATTAAAATTTACAAGGATTTACTCAATGTGAGACCAAGAATAAATTTTATGGGTTCGACATATTATCGTTGGTAATAAATTTTATGACACGAAACAACTAATAAATCAAAAAGGGTAATTCTAGGAAATAGGGTTTACCAAATAACCTTAAATCGTTATATACACCTTAGTCGAAACCAAAGACTTGATGTACGATGTCCGGCCTCCCTGAATGTTGTGTTTGGTGTATCTCGTTTACAAGGCAGCTGACTCGGTTACCTGTGGCTAAAGGATAGGAACCTAGTGGGGTTTCCCAATATATACTCGACAATACAAGGAGCACAATTTTGTTTTAGCGTTCTCTAATGCATAATTATTCAATGAGAGCGCCCCTATATACTTGCCATACTGAAGTGCCTCCTATATACCTGAAATTATTGGAGAACCTTCGATATACTTCCATACTGGGATGGGATTTCAACCCTGGGATAGAATGCAGGCAGTTAACGACAGTTGCTATGTTTAAAGATGTCAGAACATGTCTTTAGCCTATACCACTAGATATTTGTGTTAGGTTACAAATGCTCCTTAGGTTAATTGAGGTAAAATTAAGTTTACCTTGGATTAGGTTTCAATTTGATGGCTCAACGATGTAAACTAAATTCTTATGATGCAACTAAATGAGAAAAATGAAATATTTTCATTCGATGAAGGCTAAACTAATGAAGGAAGAGAGACAACCAAATAATGCATCAAAACATAACTCTATATCTTTCCAATGCAAAATGTAAAAATGAAATCTAATTTTCACTTTCACTAACAAATGCAATGCCAAAACGCAATCCTATGAGAAACAAAAATCATTTTTCTTTCACTAAGATGCACTAATATTTTTGTTCTTTTCCTTTCACTTGATTCAAAAATGCAAACAAATGCATAAGAAAAGGGGAAAAATGCAATCCAAAACAACGAAAATGAAAATTTCATTCATTTTTTTATTTCAAACACAAATCATTTCAAAAATACTTAAATGAAGAAGTCCTTTCAATTTTCTTTCGAAACAATGAAATCAAAATAGGCATTCACTTTCAGTCATACCAAAGAAAACAATTGTAATCTATTCTTGACAATGGAGCAAAAGCAATTTTCAAAGCACCAATATGACTCAATACTAATGAAAATAACTTCACAAACACGAACCGAAAGCAACTTTAAAATGGTATCTTGACTGCAGCAAGATTCCTAAATGGAAGCAATCAATACCTAGAAACCCTAGAAGGAAATCAAACTTCAAGCACATATCAATAAAAGCCAATAGACATTTGCAATCACACAAGGATGAAAATCATGACAAACACATTATAATTACACTGAAAAATCACTTACATAGGTTGAAAAACATTGAAAACAAGAAAAAACCCTAATTTTCTTCTATCCTCTAGGATCGATGCACCTGTTAAAGGAAAAAAGGTGATAAAAGGCAGAGCAACGTGGCTGTAAATTGCAAATCAGTGCTAGCAGCACTTCTGTCAGAGCAGAAAATGTGTCGGGCAAGGAAAATAAGGAAAAAATAAAAATCTTCAAAGACAAACCAGGCTTCAACACTCTCATGCAAAAACGAGTGGCTGCATAAATCTACAATGATGCATACAAGCCAAGAAATTGACGGTTGGTCAAACTCATCAGAGAATCTAATCAAAGAAATGGATGCAAAGGTTATAGCCTCCCCAGCGAAGTCGCCATTTTGTTGTCTAAGTAAATCTTCTCTGTAGACAGAGAAGATCCCTCTAGCCCAATGAGTGGGACTAGAAACCTACGTGACAATCTATAAGACACTTTCCTAAATCACAATCGAAATGAGAGAAGAGGAAGAAGACATACCTCATTCTGATGCTACAACACACTCCTTTGTTGAAGATCTTGATCGCTCACTCCTCGAGCTCAACCTACTACTCACAGGGTTTGAATACATGTACAAGAGATCAAAGACACAACAAAGATACAAGTGAAACTACCATAATCAAATGTGATCCACTTAACAGATCAAGGAGCATTAATATAAATGATGCATTAACACAATCATTTATGAAAAAGTGAACCAGCATTTGTATATATTAATAAATAAAAGAGGAAGCATACAACTAAAGCCTTAATGTCAATAATCCCTCCTTGATTGAATGTCCAAGTCCAAGCTCAAGCTCTCCAAGCACTCCTTCTCCAAGCCAAATGAGTATAATGTAGGCACTATCTCAGCATAAGGGTGAAAATAATTAGAGACCAACCATTTGGGAATGGGAGAGGATGAATATATAGGCAGGGAGAGGTAGTTAGTATCTCTCCAAAGATAGGGGAAGGCCCTCATCTCAAGGAGGAATCTCATAGGGATAAGATCAAAGGGAAATATTGGGAAATTTGACCACATCCTCAACGAACAACCTCTATCTCGTCATTCTGGAAGCCTTTAGATCATGAAGCTTCTTGGTCTCTTTGGGAAAACTTTCATTTTAGGGATCAGCGTGAGTATCCAAGTAAAAAGCGCACTGGCAGTGTGAGGCTAGTATAATGCAACCTACCATCAGCACTAGTTGCTAGTGTTAGGGTCGTTGATCCTGAAATTAGGGTTTTAGAGATTACTTCTTCAGGGAAGGCTCAAGGCATGTTTTCATTAAGTCTTCAGGGAGGATCTGGATTGGATATCATGATGGGCACACTACATAATTTCCAAGTTTCGGGCACTCTGGGATATGACATAGGGAAGTGCAGGAGGAGTGAAAAAATATTATGTAACAAGCTAGCCCAGCAGCAGCGCAGAGGAGAGAGGGGATCATTCAAATTTTTTAATTGGCATAGATGGAAGCTAGTGGATTGCGATATCAGTATCGGTTGGATGGTGCATCCAACTATGTGATCTGGAAGTGGGGATGTCATGCCTTCTAGATGAACATTTTCTCAAGGTCTATGTTGACATTGTAGTAGTTGAGCCCCCGAATCTAGATCAGCTCAAGAAGTACAAGGGACAGATGGTGAAGGCCAAGCGGATGATCCTTGACAAAGTGAAGGATAATGTAATATGTCACATCTCAGGCAAAGGGACTTCCAATGAGATGTGTCATGCCTTGTCCACACTATATTAGGGATCTTCCGAGCAGCAGAAGATGTACTTGGAGCAAAATATGAGATCCACGCAGATGTAGAAGGGGGAACGCATTGATATGTTCCTTACAAAGCTTTAGGAGACCTGAGACAAGTTGGAATTTGTGGGGTCAACACCTCAGACTACCGAGATGGTGAGGCTGGCTCTAAATTTAGTCTCAGAAGAATGGCAAGTGTTTGTCCAGAGCATCCTGGGTAGAGAAAGATTGTCAAATTGGGAAGGAATGTAGGCCGCTCTTCAGCAAGAAGAGATGAGGAGAGACTTAGTCAAGTGAAAAATTGATAGTATCACCAACAATGGTGAGATGAAGTTGAAGGAGGAGGATGAAAATGCTGCCCCCACATCTAAGGGGCAGTAGGAGCAGCGAAAGAAAAAGAAATATGTTTTCAAGATCAAGTGCTTCTGGTGTCACGAATTTGGTTATTATGCTACACAGTGTTCTCTCAAGAAGAAGGACAAGGATGAGAAGCGTGATTTGAAGGTTGCATCCACACATATCGAGGAGGATGAGTTTTCCATGATCACCTAGAGGTGGGGTGATATAGAACTGTAGTTTGAAAGAACTACAGATGGGCAGGATCCTTGAGGAGTCCACCTCTTGGATCAATACCTTGCTACATGAGCCCAGATTAGAAGTAGTAGGATGGACTAGTGTCAGATGGTGTAGAGGAGTTTTAGAGTGATAGTTGCAGTGGATAGGAGCATCAAACACTGAGCAACGTAGAGCTAGATTTAGCAACAGTGCAGTTGGAATAGAGCAGAGGTCAGCAGCAGTGTAGACACTTCAGAGGGTCAACACAGAGACTAGTAGCAGTCAAAACTCCAGCACCAGATGTATCATACTAAACACTAGTTCAGTAAGTTTGGATTATTTTGCATTGCTAATGTCGTAGCAGTAGCAGTTGGAGAAGGTTGCAGTGTAGATGCAGTGTTGATAGTGGCAATACCAGCAGCAGCAGGGATGCAAATTTTGAGAAGGAGTTGCAGTACAGATGTAGTGTTGGCAATGGCAGTCTCAGCAATAGTACGGATGCATCATTTGCGTTGTAGTTGGTGGGCAATGATTTCAGACATCAGCAGCGTAGAGTGAGATGTTACAGAGCAGGGTGATGCTTCAGAAGGTTGCATTATTAGAGCACATTCCTCGCCAAGAGGGAGTTTTGATTTTTGGTAGCATCGGACATGATCTAAGCCTCAAAATTTGCAGGGAGGCTTGGACACATGTATTCCACAATACCCAAAACTCATTCTGGGAAAATCCACCTAGAATCAATTTTATTAAAATGATTAATTATTTTTAATGGGTGCTTAAGTCTAAACTTAGGAAATTAAAATAATTAAAGGGTATTAATCTAAACATGGTGAAACTTCTAGAAGAAGATGAGGATCAAGCCAAAATGATATGAGCCATTGATTAGGATCTAATCTGGGTCATTAGTTCTCAATGGAAGGATTATAAGAGGAGGCTTGAGGGAATTTGGAAAATACATTGAGTGGAGATCATAAGATCAAATTTATGAAGCACAGCAGTTGCCGGGAGAGAAATTCAAAGTGATATTTTGCAGTGAGTAGAGATAGTATCTGGAGGGAATTTTTTCCTGGCATGAAGAGTACAAGGCAGAGAGGTCAGAATGACGTCAAGAGATGCTTTCGTTGGGCCACGCAAAGCTAACGTAGTGGCATCGCAGAGCCTAAAGGAAGATTGAGTTTTTTCTGTGGAAATAAAGTTTCAGAAGTCAGGAACCAAGGTGTGAGACCAAGAGGCTAAGAGATGAAGTTTCTAGCCAGCAGAGGGTCAGAAGGAAGAGAAGCATAGTCCCCAACAGAGGTGACACAGAGACTGTCTGGGGTTGATGCAGTTCTGTGCAGAGGCTGACGCAGAAGGGATGTAGAGGCTCTCTTCCAGCAAATCATATCCGGATCTTCCAGTGATAGGATGACATCATCTCACTATTTTGTTTTGTCCAGTTTCTCTCTGTATTGGATATCTAGTTGGGCATCCAACGAATTGTACCAAGAATTACTGCTGCATAATAATAAAACCCTCTGTTATTGCACCAGTTTTCCTGCATTGGGTTTTTCCTGGGGACATGTGTTCAAAAATAATTGTGTAGATGTGTGTGATGTTCATTTCTCTCCTGTGTTGTATTTATTTTCCCCAGTTTTATTTTGGTGTAGGCTACAGTGTATGTATTTCAGTATTTGTCGTAGAAAATTGCAAGTAACTTGTTCAATTAATTTAACAAGTAGGTGAAATATAACCAGTTTGTTGCAGTAGGAATTGATTGATCAATTTTTTCAGACCTCAAAAAAATTCGTTTAGGGGTTCAAAACTGCTCAGGAAGTTTAGGACCCAAAAAACTGCTAAAAATTGTAAATGTTGCAATAAATAAGGAAATAGATGAAACCGATTAGAGATCTAGGTGGAATAGGTGGGTGGCCACCAATATCCACCTAGATCAGTCCTCCCTCCTTAGAAATCAATGGTCCCCATTGCGTGTATATCCTTCGTGAGGTGAGGAAATTTCTATTGAACCTGGTCCTTGTTGAACCACTTGCCCTAGTGAAGGAGTTGGATTGCTCTAACAACTCAAATTCTGGATCACTCTTGTAAATATGCGGCCACCCCGAAGTATCATGCCCACAGGAATTGAGCACAGTGATTAGTGCCATGACTGGTGGTTAGCTGAGGCAGTTTGCAACATTATTGATGATGCCCTTCTTGTACTTATGTTTAAATGGAATTGTTGAGCGTATGTGGACCATTTATTATGGCAACCGTTTTGCAAATTTCCTTATGTCTATATGAACTTCAGGGGTCGGAGGTTTTTGTGGATGAACATTGCCCTCCCCATAATGTAATACCTCCATTGATGGCAGGTCTGCACAATGGAATACATTTCTTTGTCATAATTGGGATACTTTCAAACTATGTCTGAAAGTGCCTCATTGTGGTAAGACATTGGATGCCCCTGTTGATTAAGAATTTCACCAATAGCATAGTTGAAGGCATATGTCTCAATCTCAAATGGTTGTTGTGGGTCTGGTAATGTGAACGCTGGTGTGGAGCAGAGACCTTGCTTCAACTCAAAAAACACCTTCTGTTGGGTTTCAAACTAAAATAACTTTGATTTTTCTTTGCCCTTGGTGACTTGACTTAAAGGATAAGTGATATGAGAGAACCCCAACACAAACCTACCGTAGAAATTTTGGCAAGATCCAAAAATCTGCGAAGCTCTGTTAGAGTGCTTGGGGCTGTTCAATCCCAAATGACTTATATCTTGGTTGGGTCCACATGCACACCCTTGTTGTGAATATAAATCCCCTTTGTGGACAGAGGTGATCTCTCTAGCCCAATGAGTGGGTTTAGCAACAAACTAAACAAACTAATGTAGACTTTCCTAGCTTATGTTTAAAAATACACAGAGATAGATAAACTTACCTCACTCTAATGCTAATTGATCAATCCTTTGGTGATGGCTTCAATCCCATAGCTTCCAGTCTCTCTCCTTGCTTGTTCCTGACGATCGAGTACCTATGAAAGAGATAAAAAGACAATACAAGGTACAAGAGCATACATAGTATATATCAAACATAAACTACTTGATAGATCAAGGAGTATCAATCTAAATGCATAAATATCTAGACATTTATGGAAAGTGAACATCATATGTATATATTAATGAATCAAAAAGGGAAGCATACAACCATTTCCTTGATGTTGGAGACCCCTTTTTGATGGATGTCCAAGTCCAAGACAAGACTCTTCAAGCACTTCTTCTCTAAGTTAGATGGGCAGCATTTAAGCATAATCTCAGTATAGGAATGTAGGCAATCAATGACCAACCATTTTGGAATGGAGGGGATTTGATTTATAGGAAGGGAGAGGGATTTAGGGATCAACAAAAGAAGGAGGAAGGTCCACATATCAAGGGGAATGCCCTTAAAGGTATGATCAAGAGCTCCAAATGAGAGAGCTCGACCATATCTCTACCCAACAACATCCAGTTTGTTGTTTCTCGAAGTTTCCAACATACAAAGCTTCTCCTCCATTTTGAGAAAACCTGCCGGAAGAGGTTCAGCACAGGTTTTCATATAAAAACCTGTGTTTGAAGTGCTAGGTCAAATAACTGTAGCCTGCCATTATCACGGGAAAGCAATGGAGCAAAGAGCGTTGGCCCTAAAATTAGGCTTTTATTCAACCTTCTCCAAAATTAACTTAGGGCAGTTTTTCTTCCATTCTTCGAGGATGTTTCAATATGTGTTTCATGATGAGTACACTTCACAATTGTCAATATTTTGGCACTTTGAGATGTGGAATAGGAAGTGAACAGGAGGTGTGACAAAATATTGTGTAACAGATGCCCCCTAAAGCATGAAGGTAGAACAAGAGTGATGGGTGAAATGATTTACAAGTCAAGGCAATGACCAGAAATACATCGTTAGGAGACCTGCAAATAAAGCATATACATATACATATCTGACATCTCTGATATAAACACGCCTAATGATACATGAATATGCATATAATAATACATGAATACACGGTATGGGCACAACCATCTGAATAGAATGGATCATGTGCAAGAATCCACAGTATGGACACAGTCATCCAAATAGAAAGGATCATATATATGGACCTGCGGTATGGTCGCAGCCATCTGTATAATCATGTGTACAATCATGAATAAATCACAACTCCATGCAACCTGGATTTTATCATATGGAATCCAAGGTCTTGAGCTCTGTCCCAACCCGATCAATGTACGAATTCTAGCATGTGAATAGATGTGTCAAAGTCGAACATGATAGAAAACACTTGATTACCGGTCAATGATGTAAATCGTTAACAAGCACGAGAGAAACCACCAATAATGATAATGTCTCTCAAGGTACAATCAGTACAATCCATGAGTGTGAATAATGAAGTTGAAGTCGAACACCCATAGAATAATTCGATCGAAGGCTAATGATGTAAACATGTCATCAAATACTAAGAACTTGCCATTGAGGCATGCAAGCTCCAAGGTAATAGAAGGGAGTTTCTAGATCATCTTCCTGGATAATGAGTTGAAGTCGACAAGAAGTGATCCATCGAAGGAGGGCCATAATATATCCCACATCATCAACACAAAACGAAGGATATAGTATAGTAGGTAAGTGTGATTCAAGACTGTGGAAAAATGGTCAAGCAGTGTATAAGCTGAAAAAACTACAGATAGGACTTCTCTTGAACATATCAATGACATGACTCCAGATTTTGGCAGAATTTGACTCAACATGGGATCAGAGGTCATCACGATGAAGTAGTATAATCAGATGAGAGGCAAAATAGGTTTCTCAAACCCGGGAAGGCAAATGACAAAACCACGATATCCAAAACCTAACACAAATACATTTAAGTGTCATGTTCAAGAGCAAAATGTTTCCTTTACACAAAATACAAAATATATTCTCTTCCACTTTTCCCCCACTATTTCTAGTGAGTACCCCATTATTTTTTATCACAAGCTTGAAGGGGATGGCATATGCTTTCCATATAAGTTCATCCTTCGGATGAATCCATACTAGTAAGTTTAATGAGTCCTGGGAAGGAGAAACTCATTCTCGTCATGATGACAAGTCCTACGTCATTTAAGTTTTTCAAGTCTGACAGAGGTGAAGCTCGGCATCTTTTTCATATTTAGAGAGTTTGAAAAAGAGGCAAAAAAGAAAACTCCAAAGGTCCCTTTTCGTAAATTGTCTCTTGAATCCGAAAAGACATAAAGTAATATCCAAGAGAACCTCTTAGCCATGTTCGAATAAGGTATTCCTTTTTCTTACAATAGTCTATCTCAGTCTAGAAAAGGGTTAAACTTATACTGAGTAGACATCATTTCATTTACTTTAATGAGTTCGAAATGACAAGTACTTGGCGATATTTTCATGTTTCGAGAGTCTGAAAAGAGCTTAAAGATGACTCCAAGGGGTCACTTTTTCGTTTATTTTTTACGAGTTTGAAAAAAGTGATAAAATAAAACTCGTTGAATCTGTCAAAATTAATCATTTTCACCATGTTCCATGACCTGTCATTGCACAAGTGAAACGCACATTACCAATTTCAAGGAAAATTATTAAAATATAAGTGAAATATGCCCTAATTTGGTAAAAATTTCATTTAAAACTTATAAAAGCTCAAATAAGTAAATTATTTTCACCATATTACTATTTTGCAAATCATAGAACATTTTTACCATATTTTACCTCGATCTCCAGGTAGAGAGTATGATCAATCCCAAACAACATTCGTCGAGTCATTCACTGCAAGTAACAGATTTGTCTCTTCCCTTCAATTTGGTTGTATTTTTATGTATTGTCATCCATAGACTAGGTAGCATTGAGGGCTTAGAAAAAATTTATTTTGAGGATGACCAGCACTGGTTTTACCCATCAGACCCACACTTCTCATGTTGTGGCAAAATGTGGCAGCGTGTTGAAAGCATGGAAAAATATATATACAGTCACACTAGCGGAAAGTTGTGAATATTTTGGAAAATCCTCCACATCTAATGCTTTATTTATGGATTTGCTTCCATAGAAACTTATGAAATGTTGTTTGATGGATGTTTACAGGTTAATCAACCAAAAATAGCAATCGAATGGAAAGAAAGAGGACACAAAGCCGAAGACCATCAAGTAGCCCAGGACCCAAATTGTATTGTTGCCCTTCGAGAATGTGGATCATTGAAATTGTTTTGGATTCCTTGGATTAGGAGCCAGGTAGAGTTATTGTAGCATTTTATTAGTTGGTGGGATGTGGATCACCAAATATTCATGATTAGGGACCAGGAACTTGAAATAGATGTCACATACATTTATTTCATTATTGGTTTGTCTAGAAAGGGACAATGGATTCAGTTGTCCAGTTCTTGCAATGGAGGGGAGAGCACGGATATGTTCATTGCGAAACATTGTCCAAGCACTCAAAAAACCTAGAGTGGGAAGATAGATATAAATAACATCACTAATCTCCCGCTACTAACAATCCTTAATACTATGGCCTAAATAGATGGGGCTCAGGTGTTGCATAAAGCAACAAAGTCTCATTTCTAGTATGACATTGATTGTTTAAGTCCCGTGGTTTTAAACTGGTGCGAGGGTTTGTTGGTCAATATGAAGAGCCAACTTATGAAGTGCAAGTCAGGAAAGTTGAAACAATTCGGTTTCGAATTGATCTTGGTGGCGTTCTTCTTGGAATGTGTGCCATTGTTTCGATATCAATGGATAGAAGTGGATGCACCAGTGCCCAGAGATCCATGGTTGATGAGGTTGGGAGAGTTAATGCCTCAGTAGGGAGGTGTTCAATGGATGTCTTTTCCTCCAACATTTTTTGGATGGTTGTGAAAGTAGCTAATCATGATAGATGATTAGGCATATGTTGGCATGGATTTACGAGGAGATCCCAATCTTCCACTTCCACCAAGCGCACAGTGGACTGATGCAGGTAAAAGCCAATCTTCAAGGTTTTTGAGGTTTAAGAATGTGTGTGTGTGTGTGTGTACTAAGATTTTATACTTGTGATTTTTGTAGATGTCGGACCAGAGAGACCTCCATGGGTTTCTCTGATAGCCAATCAAGTGGCATGCCAGATAGAGGATGCTCCTTATGAGGAGGGAACAGACCTAATCATTAAGGTGGAACACAATCTAGAAGTCCTGACAATGGGCATTCCAGAATATGCATCGATTGATGAGGTGGCACTATGATATCAAAGGCATCTGTAGGGGTGCGTGCCAGACTAGATCAGTTACTAAACTAAGTCATTAGATTTGTGTTGTGCTATCATGAGCACCATGTGGGAGAATAGTCATCTCTAGTCTTTATTTTCCACACTTATGTAGGCTTGAGAAACCATGTGTCTAAGAACATAGTTTTTGACATTTTGATGTAATAAATTTTTTGCAACACTATTATAATATATATATTATAATATATTTATATAATATATATATATATATATATTATATATATATATATTATATATATATATATATATAGATAGATATATATATAGATATAGATAGATAGATAGATAGATATGCATGTTTTCTTGTTATGTTCACTATGTGATGGTTTCGGTTTACATATGTTGCAAATGTCTATCTAATACATAATTAGCCAATATATCTGTTAATGTGTTCAAACGTCTCGGAATATGTTGATAAGTGATATAAACAAAGTCTCGTTCCAAAATGCGAACTCACAAATACATTCTCAAAATTTGAGTGTTTCTAACTAAATATTGTCTGTTAAGTTGCAACACAATGAGTTGTGAATCAAGATTAACAACTAACTCTCTAATGCTAAGAGAAATGGCTTACCGCACTATATTTGGAAATGTTATTAGTAGTACGACCTAAACATATGCCTTGTAAATTCACTAACTAACCATTAGGGTCATAGATTTCCTATGCGGCGGGAGATAAATTATGTGTACTATGACAAGCTCCATCAAAGAAACCGACATAAAGGTTTGATGACATATGCAAACCAAGTAGAACACATGGTAAGTAGAGGAAATCACGTTTGCAAAAGCAAACAAACGCACCAAAACAAAACTGCACACTAATGAATAACACACTAATGTACAAAATATTTACATAAAATCATGCATAATACTTCTTGAGGTAAATCCCATTTTGGGGCTAAGCCAACTAATTTCCTTTAGAGTCAACCAACTCATAGGCACCTTTCTGTAATACTTGTTTAACAGTGTAAGTCCCATGCCACATTGGTTCGAATTTCCCAACTCCCAATTTATCAATTGCTTAATCATAAAACAAAAACAAGTCACCTTCAGCAAAAACATGGGGAGTAATAGTTTTATCGTATTGTGCTTTAACTCGTTTCTTTTGAGCTTCAATTACTAACGCAGCAATATGGCGAGTTTCATCAAGCCTTTTGAGTTCAAGTAATCATTCCTCCTCTAGTGAAGTGTCGAGGAGTAATTCGACAGCTAGTTTCAATGAAGGAATCTCGCATTCAATCAAAAGGGTTTCCTCTAGACCATACATCAACTGAAAGGGTGTAAATCCAATTGTTGTCTTAGCTGTAGTTTGGTATGCCCACAGAGTGGAAAATAGCATAAGGTGAAAATTTCATTTATGCATCCCAACAGTACGTTGAAGCATTGTAACCAAGACTTTGTTGACTGCCTCAACTTGGTTGTTGGCTTGTGGATAGTAAGGAGTTGAGTTGTCATGATGCAGACCCAACTGAGCAGTAAGTTATGTCATCATATAATTTCGAAAACGAGAGCCATGGTTAGTGACGATGGATTGAGGGACACCAAATCAAGCTATGACATGATTAAAAAAAAATTGAGTCAATTTTACCTTCGAAATCATATGTGGGCATCACTTCATCTCATTTAGTAAAATAATCGATGGCAGGGATGATATAACCATGCCCCTTGGTCGAGTGAGGGTTACAAGTCATGAAATCAATACCCCATTTGGAAAAGGGTCCAACAGTAATAACTGGGTGCAAGAGTATGGGTGGGGCACACTGTTTGCAGTTATAAATTTGGCAACCATGACATTTTTGGACTGCTAAAATGCAATCTTTAAAGATTGAAGGCTAGAAATAGACGGCGTGAAGGATTTTTTGAGTCGTAGCATATCCCAACATGTGACCGCCACAGGCCCAAAAGTGATAATCATTTAAGACTCTCTCAGCTTCTTCAAGCATTAAACATCGACGAAGGATTGAATCAACACCAACATGGTACGAAGTATCCCCAATAATTTGGTAAGGTTGGGATTGATGTCAAATGTGTCGACGTTCAGAGTTGGATAACTTTGGTTGAAATGTTTGGGTCTGGAGATAGGTAGTGATATCTTTGTACCATGGATCGAAAATACTGATTAGGAAGAGAGTTTCATAAGAGAATATAGTGTTGAAAGCGTTGAACAGTGTGAACAGTTGCTAAAGCTAGTTTCTCGACATGGGCATATCGATTTTCAGCGCCAAATAGGTTTCAACTCAGGTAATAAATCATGTCTTCATCTCCATCATCATCGTCTTGAACAAGTATCATAGCAATAGCACTATCAGCGGCGACCAAGTACAAGAAATAATCACGGTGATAATTTGGGGGATGCAGTAAAGGAACACTAATGAGGGAATTTTTCAATGCATTGAAGCTATTTTTAGCAATTTCATCCCAAATGAATGGGATCCCTTTCTTTAACAAGCGAGTAAATCCCATGGCAAGTCAGCATAATTCGGGACAAAACAACGAAGGAAATTCACTTTCCCTTGTAAACTCTGCAACTGATGTTAAGAAGATGGAGGGGAAAATTCATGATGGCCTCCATCTTAAGGGGATCGATCTGGATGCCTTCCTTGGATATGAAAAATCCTAAGAATCGACCAGATTTGACACAAAAGACACACTTATGTGGATTCAAACGAATATTGTAGTGTTGACAACGAAGAAATATCTCTCGAAGGTGATCAGGATGGTCATGACGCTTAGAAAAATGTGTTGGTAAGTCATCAAGATAGGGTTTAACAATATGCTTAATATCATGAAAGTCATAAGACATCGCTCATTTGAAGGTAGCGCAAGCATTTTTCAAACCAAAAGGGAGTATTTTGCCAGAAAAGGTTCTCCAAGGAAAAATGAAAGCAGTTTTATCTTGATCGGTGGAAGAATGTTAATCTAGTTGTACCCAGAAAAATGTCCATAAAGGAAAAAATCTCGTTCCCAACACATTCTTCGATGATTTGATCTATAAATGGGGTCGGATAATTATCTTTAGGACATGCCTGATTGATATCATGATAGTCAACACAAACATGGATAGTTCCTTGTTTCTTAGTCACAAGAACAATATTTGAGACCCAATTTGTCAATGGAATAAGATAAATGAAACTAGATTTATGAAGTTTTTCAACTTCTCCCTTTATGGCAATTTCCTTTCTAGGGTGCATGGGATGAAGGCGCTGATGAACAGGCTTCACATTCGAATAAGTAGGAACCTCGTGCACTACTATACTCGGATCTATGCCAGGCATCTCTTCGTATGACAAAGCAAAGACATCATGGAATTATTTGATGAGGGTGGTATAAATCTTGATCTCATCTAGAGAACAAGAAACCCCGATATGGATATTTTTAACAATCCTTATTTTGGCAGAGATGTCAATGGGAATTGTAGTTGAAATGCTCCCCATGTTTCCTTTAGACAACACTTCATGAACCAAAATAGGTGTCTAAAGTGGATGAGTCAGTATATTGTAAACAAGGGTTTCTAGACAAGAGGAAATATCACTAAGGTTTGGGAGAAATGAAGAATGATGATGGGCATCATTCCACAGAGTTTCCTTGAAAGGCATAACTTCTGTGATACTCTCGTTAGTTGGAAATGTCAAAGTCAAAGGATATGGAGAATGCCAAGAACCGAGCCAAGGAGATTGCAAATATGTGTCTAGACTCATACTGAAATGATCATGAATTTCAAAAGTTGCCACAGAAGATGAAATGACACTTGATATGCTTGCTCTACTGGGCTAAGCGACATAGCATCGCCAAAATTGTCAATCTGATCAGGACAGGGAACAGATCAAGGACCGTGACAAGTCAAGATGATGTTAATTGAAGCGATGTTCCGAGGTGGAAGGGAAAAACTTCCCATAAGGGAAGAGTCTTTGAAAATACCTACCCAACACTCTCATAAGGAATATCGGTATTCCCAACATACGATACATTACTATTTGACAAGTTGGAAGAAAAAAAGAAGAGTTGATCAACAGTGACTATTTTCCCTTGATGAGGAAAACGAATCACGCGGAATAAAGTGGAAACCATGCAAAACATTGCATGGGTCCAACTACAACTAAGTAGAAGATTGTAATTTAGATTGGCATCAACAACTTCTACTTCCAAGTTAATAGTTTTTCCTTCCAATGATATCGGCAAGTCATTGAGAATACCATATGGATGTGAACCACTACCATCGGGGGCTTCCAAGGTATTAGGGGACTGGTTGAGAGGTGGAGAGCCAATATATTTCCAACACGAAAGGGACATGATGCAAGTAGAATCACCTTCATCAATAACAATCCTATGAATAGTGTTCCCCTTAATAATAACTTGTATCAAGAAGGCAAGTTGATGCGGGAGATGAGGAATGTGGATAAAGAGGTAAAAGGTAATCAGATATGAATCTGTAGGATCAATCCCTCGTATGGCATAGAGTAATGCTTTTATTTGTGATGGACAAGTCTCGAGGGCTTCCAACGCTGACATCGATGAAGGCGCTTGAGATAAATCTTCCATAATATTATAATGTTGAACAGCTCGTACATTCAGATTATATAATGACTTCTAAAGAACACCTTTGGGAGGTGGTCAGATAATGGAATCATTACTAGGTCGTTCAATATGAAGAGGACCAGAATTGGGCAGAGTGGAAGTAGAAGGCATATTAGTGATAACATTTTCCACAACCATTTTGGTAGGAGTCTGATAATCTTTCGATCGAGTAGCAACAAAGACAAGTGTCATTCTAATCATGAAAAATTGAGAACCTGGAGATGTAGAGGATTGAGGTTGATCTACCAGTGAAATTTTCTATGATGGAAAGGGTTCTTTCAACACATTCGATGTCCCTAGGATTCCTTTTAACAAACGACTAACCTCATCACGGTGGGGACAATCCTTGGTATAAGGATCTTCATCATATATAAGACAAGGATATTTCACCTTGTGTTTCGATGCATCATCAACAGGTGGTTTAGGAGGATCATGTTTTGGGGTATCAGATTTAGCCTTACCTTTACCCTTATTTTTACCTTTCAATACTTTGTCTATTGTGGTAGATTAGACAACATTCATCTCGGAAGTTTTACCAGGATTTTTGGGAGTATTCAAAGGAGGAGAAGATGCAATAGCCACATTATATTTCTACTTCGTAGAAGTAGAAGAAGTATTACTATAAGTGTGAGCTATTGACCCAATAATACCATCAATGGGTGGTGTTTCCACAGGTTTAGAAGATGTAGGATCAGTTGAAGGTTGTAGAGCATTAGGTAGTATATCATAAAGCATGCCAGATTGTGAATATACCAAATCTAGATATTGAGCATGGGCAATGGATTATTATTTGGTCACACAGCCACCCATAGCAATGTCTTTGGCGATTTGATTATTGAATGACTTAGTAAACCATTTAGTTAAAATCTCATCAAGGATATTGAACTTAATAAGGCAACGTCGATGTCTTTATTCATGGATGTGATCGAAGATGTGGGTAGCAGTATTCTTTTTCAAATACGTTAGGAGATGGGTACTAGTTTCATACCGAACTGGTAGTTGGAAGTGAGTACGAAAATTCATAGCCAAATTATTGAATTTTGAAAGGCACCTTGAGGTAACTTGATGTACCATTTGGCGGCGGCACCCACTAGGGTTTGCTGGAAAAGAGACAATCAAATGGAGTCGTTGACACAAGAGTTAAACGAACACTGTAAGTGATAGGTCATGACATGAGCTTGGGGGTATTCTCCATAGTTCCCTTAGAATTTTGGACAATCGCCAGGAATTTTGGTAGGCATCGGAGGTCAATATGGTGAATGAAGTATTGGGTCATTTGTGAACCTCGACACATCTGGTAACTCCAAAGTTGCTAAGAACATCAATTGAGGATTAAAAGGTATGAAAGGATTTTGATAAGGTCCAGATTGAGGATTCCAACCTTGTTTGTACTGATTTTTCCCCCATAGTTGTGGATTTTGACCAGAGAGATTTTGATACTACCCCCATCGGGAGGAGTTTTGACCACACAAAGGTTGAGTTTGTCCCCACGGAGGTGGGTTCCGACCAGGAAAAGTTTGATATTGACTCGACACAGGCCATTGAGAACCATAGGGCGGATGGACAGCTTATGAGGAGTATTGAGAAAAGGATTGCTAATGCAATGGTTAACCTTTTTGATACAACAGTTGACCTTGTTGTTGCGATGGTTGACTCTATTGATACGAGGGTTGACCTTCTTGCTACAATGGTTGCCCCTTTTTCTGCAAACGTTGTTGATAAGACCCTTGTTGCATGTAAGGTCCTTGTTGTGCTAAAGGTCCTTGTTGCTGATAGGTTCCTTGTGGGATTTGATAGGTTCCTTGTTGATATTGATAGGTTCCTTGATGTAAAGGATTACACAGTAGTTTGTCACACCTCCTATTCACTCCTTATTCCATATCTCGAAGTGCCAAAACATTGACAACTGTGTAGCATATCCATCACGGTATACAGACTAAAACCTTCCTAAAGAATTAAAGAAAAACTACCCTGAGTCAATTCTAGAGAAGGTTAAATAAAAAACTAATTTTTAGGACCGGCGCGTTTTGCTCCATTGCCTACTCGTGTTGATGGCAGGTTGCACAGATATACACTAGTACTACTAGCGTGGGTTTTGATATGAAAACTTGTGCTGAGTCTCTTTTGGCAGGTTTTCCCAAACTAGAGGAGAAGCTTCGTGCACTAGAACCTTCGATAACAGTGAGATGGTTATTGGTTGTTGTTCATATGGTCAGGCTCTCCCATTTGGACATCTTGATCTTATCATCATGGGCTTTCCCCTCAATATGTGGACCTTTGACCTAGGTGGATGTTGGTTACCACCCACCTATCCCACTTGGACCCCCACAAATGTCTCTTTCAGTATTTCAGTTTCCTTAATTGTAGCACAGTTTACTATTTTTAGCAGTTTTTCGGGTCCTGAACTTCTAGAGCCGTTTTGAGGCCCTAAACAACGTTTTTTGGGAAATATAGAAGCAACATGTGTCCATGGACTGATGTTTCTCTTCCCAAATTTGTAGTGCTCGGATAGATCTTTCTAATGAGCTATTGTACGTGTCAAACGAAGATCGGGTGCCAAAGTTATGACCCCGGGAAGTTGATGTACCAACTTACCCAAAACGGGGTCCACAAGTTAGCGTTTCATCTTCTAGGGTTAGGTTTTGGAATGTTTAGGGTTTTCCATTGTTTTTGAACAATAAATAGGCCTTCAAGCCTCATTGTAATAGATCTCAGAGGCATGTAGCCTCCACATCTCTTCTCAGAGATAAGCTACCATCGCCCTAATTGGTTTATTTCCATTTCTGTTTGTAAGCATATTTCAATATTTTACAGTAATGAAATGAAGTATTAGTTTCATTGCATCTCTATGTTTATGGCTATCTCTGTAATTTGTTGCATTCCTATTTAAATCTGGATCAGTGGTATCAGAGCGGTCTGCTTTTTCTCTGTTTTTCTATGCATGTCCCCAACAAGGTCGGGATATAAGGAGTTATGGCTTGAACTGGCCGAACCTTTGCAAGACCAGCCTTGCAAATCCCAACAGCCTCACATGGCGGATGAAAAAAAAGATGAGGGGGCAAGAGGTCCTATCAAAATCTTGCTCGAAGAAGCCCTCAAGTGACAAAGGAACGTGATGATGGATAGCTTTGCCCAGATCCTTCAGCAACTACCCAAAGGTGACGCATCGGCTTCTAGCAACTACTCTGGAAATGCCACACCATTTAAGGTACAATTTAATTTTGAAATCCCCATATTCAAGGGTCAGATAGACACAGATGCCATAGATAAATGGTTAAATATGCTAGAGGGTTATTTTTCTGTTCATGAATTTTCGAGTCAGGAAAATATTGTTTTTTCTCTTCTCAAAGCAACCCCCCACGTCAAGGATTGGTGGGATACCTACTGCGAGCAGAAGGATGAAAGTATGAACTCACTATTCTTAGTCGCACCCACTTGGGATTCCTTCTGGATGCCATCAAGGAATAGTACTACCCTGTCAAAAGCTATGAGGACAAATACATAAAGTGGACCACGTTGCAGCAGGGATGGGACCAAGATGTGCTGGAGTTCACAAACATTTTTCATACCCTTTGCACACAGTTGGGTATCAAATATTATGAGCTGCATCTAGTACTCAAATACCACGGCTACCTACACAGATACATCCAGGAAGAGATGGAGTTCCTGAACATCTCCTTGCTCGGCATACCGATACGCTGTCAAAATTGATCAAAAGTTCAAACAGAAGAAGCAAGACTTTGGATCTGCGAATCCAAAGACCAAAGGACAAAGCCAAGGCGGGGTGACCCAAGACAACCTGTCAAAGCCGCAAGAAAAGAACAACACCACGAAGTCAAAGAAGGACACAGGAAAGTGGTGTGAGTTCCACAAGGGCCCCACTCACAACACAAGTGAGTGTCGGACCAAGCAGTCGCTGGTGGCTGAGTTGAAGGCTTCAAAATCATATGCATGTTTTGACCCTGAGTCAGAACCCGACAAGGGGAATGGAAAAGGAAGCAGATCATTGATGCGGAGCTGAGCATCACTGTTTCCACGACCAAGATCCAGAAGAATGAGCCTGAAGATCCAAAGGAGGGGGAGCGTCTTTTCCACTCATAGATGTGGGTGAAGGGTTCACCACTGCAATTCATTGTTGATAGTGGGAGCCAAAAGAACCTCATTTCAGCAGAGGTCATGAAGCGGTTGGGCCTACCGACTACACCACATCCACAGCCATACAGTATTAGGTGGCTTCACCAAAGACGAGATCTTCGAGTTTTCCAGTAGTGTCGCCTTCCTTATAGCATCAAACCCTTCATAGACGAGGTATTTTGTGATGTTACACCTCTGGATGTTTGTGATGTATTATTAGGCGAGCCATACTTGTGGAGGTGACATGTTGTGTATGAGTCAAGGCCTCGCGCTATCATTATTTCTTTGAATAGTTCATTATACAGGATACCAGAGGTAGCCCCATCTACCGCCACTTCTTTGGTCACTGCCAAGAAAGGCAGCAAGCTCGTCTCCTAGACTAGGAAATTCATTTTCTGTCTGGTTCACTCCCAAAGTAAGAATAAGATCGTCACCACATCCATGACCCCCGCGAAGGGTTCCTCCACGCAGCAGCAGCAGCAAAGGGAGACGGTCATGATAGAACACAGGAACAACTTCTCCTCACACACAGGGGTACCACACAAGCTTCAGGTGGGCAACAAAGTCTGGTTGCATCTACAGAAAGAACACCTTACAAGAGCCCATGAGAAGCTTAGACCACTCTGACATGGTCCTTATATCAGTACCAAGGCTACAGGAAATAATGCTTTGGAGCATAGCATTCCCCCATTCCTTCTATTACACCAGTGTTCAATGTGTACCGCCCTCAACGATGCTTCCCACCATTACTGGACACATCCGAGATTGCAGAACAGCTCACCAGGGACCAAGTTCAACAGATGGAGGAACTCAACGCAATGGGGACCATTACTTCCTAAGGGGGGAGGAATGATCCAGGTGGATGTTGGTGGCCACCCACCTATCCTACTTGGACCCCCACAACTGTCTCTTTCAGTTTTTCAGTTTCCTTAATTGTAGCACAGTTTACTATTTTTAGAAGTTTTTCGAGTCCCCAACTTCCGGAGCCGTTGGCCCTAAACGAATTTTTTTGGGAAATATGGGAGCAACATGGTTCCATCGATTGATGTTTCTCTTCCCAAAGTTGTATTGCTCGAATAGATATTTCTAACGAGCTATTGTAAGCGTCAAACGAAGATCGGGTGCCAAAGTTACGACCCTGGGAAGTTGATGTACCAACTTACACAAAACGGGGCCCACAATTTGGCATTTCATATTCTAGGGTTAGGTTTTGGGATGTTAAGGGTTTCCCATTATTTCTCAACAATAAATAGGCCTTCGAGCCTCATTGTAACAGAGTTCAAAGGCATGTAGCCACAACATCTCTTCTCATAGATAAGTTACCATTGCCCTAGCTGGTTTATTTCCATTTCTATTTGTAAGCATATTTCAGTATTTTACAGTAATGAAATGAAGTATTATTTCCACTGCATCTCTATGTTTATGGCTATCTTTGTAATTTGTTACATTCCTATTTAAATCTAGATCAGTGGTATGAGAGCGGTCTGCTTTTTCTCTGTTTTTCTTTACGTGTCCCCAACGAGGTCGGGATATAAGGAGTTAGGGCTTGAACTGGTCAAACCTTTGCATGACAAGCCTCGCAAATCCCGATGGCCTTTCATGGTGGATGAAAAGAAAGAAAAGGGGGCAAGAGATCCTATCAAAATCTTGCTCGAAGAAGCCCTCGAGCAACAAAGGAATGCAATGATGGGCAGCTTTGCCCAGATACTTCAGCGGCTACCCATAGGTGACGCATCGGCTTCCAGCAACTACTCTAGAAATGCCACACCCTTTAAGGTACAAGTTAATTTTGAAATCCCCATATTTGAGGGTGAGATAGACACAAATGCCATAGATAAATGGTTAAATCTGCTAGAGGTTTATTTTTCTGTTCATGAATTTTCAAGTCGGGAAAAGATTTTTTTTCTCTTCTCAAAGTAGCCCCCTGCGTCGAGGACTGGTGGGAAACGTACTACGAGCAGAAGGATGAAAGTGCAAAGTCATTGTTCTGAGTCGCACCCACTTGGGATTCCTTCTAGGATGCCATCAAGGAACAGTACTACCCGGTCAAAAGCTATGAGGACAAATACATAAAGTGGACCACGTTGCGGCAGGGATAGGACCAAGATGTGTCGAAGTTCACAAACATTTTTCATACCCTTCACACACAATTGGGTATCAAAGATTCTGAGCTACATCTGGTACTCAAATACTGTGGCTTCGTACGCAGATACATCCAGGAAGAGATGGAGTTCCTAAACATCTCCTCACTCGACATGGCGTACCGATACACTGTCAAAATTGAGCAAAAGTTCAAACAGAAGAAGCGAGACTTTGGATCTACAAATCCGAAGACCAAAGGACAAAGCCAAGGCGGGGTGACCCCAAGACAACTCGTCGAAGCCGCAAGAAAAGAACAACACCATGAAGTTGAAGAAGGACACAGGAAAGTGGTATCAGTTCCACAAGAGCCCCACTCACAATACATGTGAGTGTCGGACTAAGTAGTTGCTGGTGGCTGAGTTGAAGGCTTCAAAATCAGATGCATGTTCTGACCCTAAGTCAAAACCCGACAAGGGGAATGGCAAAGGGAAGTAGATCATTGATGCAGAGCCGAGCGTCATTATTGCAACCGCCAAGATCCAGAAGAATGAGCCCGAAGATACAAAGGAGGGGGGGCGTCTTTTCCACTCACAAATGTGGGTGAAGGGTTCGCCACTGCAATTCATTGTTGACAGTGGGAGCCAAAAGAACCTCATTTCAGTAGATGTCATGAAGCGGTTGGGCCTACTGACTACACCACACCCACAGCCGCACAGTGTCGGGTGGTTTCACCATGGATGAGATCTCCGATTTCGCCAATAGTGTTGCCTTCCTTACAACCACAAACCCTTCATAGACGAGATAGTGTGATGTTACACCTCTGGATGTTTGTGATGTATTATTAGGCCAGCCATACATGTGGAGGCGACATGATGTGTATGAGTCAAGGCCTCGCGTTGTCATTATTTCTTTGAATAATTCATTATCCAAGATACCGGAGGTAGCCCCACCTACCTCCACCTCTTTGGTCACTGCCAAGAAAGCCAGCAAGCTCATCTCCCAGACTAGGAAATTCATTTTCTGTCTGGTTCGCTCCCAAAGTAAGGGGAAGATCGTCACCACATCCATGACCCCCGTGAAGGGTTCCTCCACGCAGTAGCAGCAGCAAAGGGATATGGTCATGACATAACATAGGAATAACTTCTCCTCACAATTAGGGGTACCACACAAGCTTCAGGTGGACAACAAAGTCTAGTTGCATAACTGCAGAATGAATGCCTTACAAGAGCCCATCAAAAGCTTAGACCACTCCAACATGGTCCTTACAGTAGTACCAAGGCTACAGGAAACAATGCTTTGGAGCATAGCATTCCCCCATTCCTTCAATTGCATCGAGTGTTCAATGTGTACCGCCCTCGACCATGCTTCCCACCATTACTGGACACATCTGAGATTGCAGAACAGCTCACCAGGGACCAAGTTCAGTCGATGGAGGAACTCAATGCAATGGGGACCATTGCTTCCTAAGAGGGGAGGAATGATCCAGGTGGATTTTGGTGGCCACCCACCTATCCTACTTGGACCGCCACAACTGTCTCTTTCAATTTTTCAGTTTCCTTAATTGTAGCATAGTTTACTATTTTTAGCAGTTTTTGGGTCCTGAACTTCCGGAGCCATTTTGAGGCCCTACACAACGTTTTTTGGGAAATCTGGGAGTAACATGGTTCCATGGATGGATGTTTCTCTTCCCAAAGTTGTAGTGCTCGAATAGATATTTCTAACGAGCTATTGTACGCGTCAAACGAAGATCGGGTGCCAAAGTTATGACCCTGGGAAGTTGATGTACCAACTTACCCAAAACGGGGCCCACAATTTGGCATTTCATCTTCTAGGGCTAGGTTTTGGGATGTTAAGGGTTTTCCATTGTTTCTCAACAATAAATAGGCCTTCAAGCCTCATTGTAACAGAGTTCAGAGGCATGTAGCCGCCACATCTCTTCTTAGAGATAAGCTACCATCGCCCTAGCTGGTTTATTTCCATTTTTGTTTATAAGCATATTTCAGTATTTTACAATAATGAAATGAAGTATTATTTTTGCTACATCTCTGTGTTTATGGCTATCTGTGTAATTTGTTTCATTTTTGTTTAAATCCAAATCAACCTTCCTCCCTCTTTTGTGGATCCCTATCTCCCTCTCCCTTCCATCTCCAAATGGTTGGTCATTGATTGTTGCATCCCTATGGTGAGATTATGCTTACGTGCTACCCATCCTAGCTTGGAGAAGGATTGCTTGAAGAGTCTTTGCTTGGACTTGGACATCACCTAAAGGAGGTCTCCAACATCAAGGCATAGGTTGTACGATTCCCTTTTTATCTTATGAATATATACATCTAATGTTCACTTTCCATAATTGTGTACATTTTATGCTTTTAGCTTAATACTCCTTGATCTATTAAGTAGTTTATGTTTGATGTATGCCATATATGCTCTTGTATCTTTCATAGCTCTTTGATCTTCTTTGCAGGTACTCAGACGTAAAGAACAAGTAAGGATCAAGGCCTGGAATGAAAGAATCAAATTCATCTCCAAAGGACTGAATGATTAGCATCAAAGCGAGGTAGGCCACTCTCTCTCTGCATTTGTTAAACTTAAGCTAGGAATGTGTATGTTAGTTTGTTTAGTTTGTTGCTAGACACACTCATTGGACTAGAGGAATCATATATGTCCACCGAGAGGATTTAGCTTCACAACAAAATGGTGACTCCGTTGGGGAAGCTATAGCCTCTTCAATCTCTTTTTTCGATTTGATCTCCTGGTCAGTTTGACCGACCATCGACTTCTCAATTAGTTTGAGCCTGTATAGGTCTGCACATTCATTAATTACTACCTTAGAGTGTTGAGTTTGGATTGCCTTTTGAATTATTTTTTTTTGTTTTTTCCCATATTCCTCACTGAGCACGAGTTTTATTAGTGATAGTTGTGCTGGCAGTGCTTATTTTTACCAATACAATCATGTTGAAAACCCTTTCTTCCATTGTTTAACCGCGTTGAAGACCAACACAGGTTTTCTATGAAAAGTAGTGCTGACAACACGATTTTTGCTATGAAAACTAGCATTGATGACCCTGTCAGACTGGGTTTTTCTATATAAACTAGCATTGATCCTTGAGTGTGAGTACTTTTGGGGTTTCTACCTTAGAATCTAGTGTGCCTTGGCCCCTGAGGTCTTTTCCCATCTTGTATGCTTGGATTTGCCAGTTTTTTTTATTGATTGTGTTGATTAATTTGCAAAATTTGTCTCATTGCCTCTGAAGTGAAATTTTATTGAGTTCTATGGTTTCTAGCCAATTGGTCATCACTTGTTACTTCTTGGTTTCACTGAGATGTTAGTTTTGCTAATTGATTAAGCATTGTTTTCCGTGGAAATTATTGAAAACATAATTTTGCATTTGTTTTAGCTTGTCTTTCAAAAATTTACTTTTCATGAAAATGCATTAGATTAGTTGCATTGAAAAGTTATTTTTTGAGATTCAACATTGAAAATAGATCACATTTATCAGTGATTGAAAGCTAAATATTGTATTAGGTGCATCAAATCATTCAAAATGAAAATAAAAGCATAATTTATATAAGTGCATCTTAGTAAAGTAAAATCATTTTGCTTTTGAAAAGTTGCATTTAGGATAGTGAAAAGTGAAAATCATTTTTACTTTTGGAATTGCATTTGGAAAACAAAAGTGAAAGTTAGTGAAAGGCATTTTGCTTCATGCATTTTGTTTGATGCATTATTTATTGAAACCTCTTCCCTTGATGAGTCTAGCTTTCATTGAAGTGGAAAGTTTCCTTTTCTCATATAGTTGCATCTTAGGGATTCAGGGGACATCGTTTTGAGCCCAAAATTGAAACATAATTCAAGATAAACGTTAAAATTTCTCAACCAACCTAAGGAGTATTTGGAACTTAACACAAACATTTAGAGGTCTAGGCTAGAGACGTGTTTCGGCGTCTATAAAACTAGCAGTTGTCATTATTTTCCATCATTGTATCTCGGGGGTGAAATCCCATTCCACGTATGAAAGTATATAGGATCATTCCCCAGTACTCTCATGTATATCAGAGGTGCTCCACGTATGGAAAGTATATGGGAACTCTCTCATCAAACGGTTATGCATTAGACAACGCTAACACGGACTTGTGCCCCCCATACCATTATATATATATTGGGAGACCCCATTAGGTTGTTATCCTTTAGCCACAGGTAAGTGAGTCAGCGGCCTTATAAATGTGATACACCGAACACAACATTTGAGGAGATTGGATGCCAGGTGTTAAGTCCTTGGTTTTGGCTGGGGTGTGTATTGTGGTTAACGGATACTTGGTAAATCGTTTTTCCTAGATTACCCATTTTTTATTTATTTTTGTTAAAGTTATAAAATCAATTAATTGACCGTGGAACAACATCCTTCGTGTGGAAGTACTCCTAAGTAGATCTTAGTTTGATATTGATGACAACATTTCCTAAGACTACCAATCAATGAAAGCCCTCTAACGGGAATCCTAGTTCTTTTACTTCTTTTGGAAATATTGGTGCTCCCTATATGGCAATGGTGTCCCTTCCTATATTGACCATTGGTTTGCCAATTTGGTTATTTTTGACATCGGTGATTCCAAGTATCCAAACTGCTCTTCAACCGAGTTCTCCTCCACCTGAACAACATCAAACTCAAATTGATCCTAAAGTTGACCCCTCACCTTCTTCACCTATTTCTTCACCTCATTCTTCCTCTTCGCCTAGTGAAAGTATGGATTCTAGTAACCAAGAAGCTAAGAAGAAGAAGAAGAAGAGGACAAAGAAGAAGAAGCAAAATAAGCAAGGGGAAACCAAGCAGTCATTGCCACATATGCAACTAATGTAGAAAAATATTCCAACCAATCCCAGAAAGTAAAATTCCCTTGCATTTTATGTAAGGGTGACCACCTTCTTCGAGATTTCCTTGGTATTCCCAAGGTCTTAGAAGTGTGGTCCACAGGTTCCCATAAACCTTCATCATCAGCTTCTGGAGATCATGTTGATGATAAACCTTCAACTAGTGACAGTAAAACCCATGGGAAAGAGGGAAAAGTCAAATTTCCTTGTAATTTATGTGAAGGGTATCATCATATTCACCTTTGTCCTTGTTTTGATGAAGCCTGTAAAGTATTGGATAACCTTACAACTTCCTAGCCTAATATTCCGGCTGGTTATCAAAATATTTCCTCTGACCCTCCATTAGTTGATCAAGTGGTTGATCAAGATTCATCTTCGGTCAACCCCGCTCTCTCTAAAAGTGAGTCTCGTGAGACCGTTCTCGACCAACCATTGGTTGAGAAAATGATAGACTTGGATCCACCTTCTGTTAACCATACCTTTCCGATAGAGAGTGAACCATGTACTACTCAGTTTCTCATAGTTTCTTTAGTTTCGAATGAACTGGAGGGAAATACTCTCATTCCTGAGGTTCATGAGAGCAATTCTTGTGTTCCCATAGTGCAAGTGGTCATCTCTCACGTTCCTACGACACCCCCTCCGAATAGTTTAGTCACTTATTTTAATTGGATTCGACTAGATGATATAATCTTCCATCTTATGTGCCTTTCCAGATTACAGTACAGGCTTACAATATGGTTGTAGCTAGCATAGTAATAGATGAGCGCACATCTGTTAGCATTTTGTCCTCAACTGCTTGGCAAGATTTAGGTTCTCCTCAACTTGTCCATGTCACCCAGACTTTTAATAGAGGAACAAGTCAAACATTAGGGATCCTTCCTAAGTTACATATTACTTTGGGAGGAAAGAATGTCTATATAGGCGTGATGGTTGTATGAGGTCCTTTAGATTTTAATCTACTCCTTGGTCATGACTATGTTTATGTCATGGGAGCTCTTGTCTCTTCTCTCTTCCATGTGATGTTGTTCCCGCATGAAGGAAGAATTGTGATCATTGATCGGCTTACATTCATTGGTCCTGATTCAACTCCCAATAAACCATCATCCCTAAATGGTTCTTATATGCAAGCGGCATCACCCCCGCCACAGGTTAATTACATGGCCACCTGTTCCATGCCCACATCTACCGATGATCTAGTAGGTGATGTAGTACATCATGTAAATGGTTCTTATATGCAAGCGGCATCACCCCCGCCACAGGTTAATTACATGGCCACCTGTTCCATGCCCACATCTACTGATGATCTAGTAGGTGATGTAATACATCATGTATTGGCGGCATTGGAACCTGATTTTTCATTTGGATCCCTAGACATGTATCCCTTCTAGAGTGTTATTCTCCCATCTGATGAGAACCTCTTGGAAGCCATGGTCTCTTATAGTCCATGATCATAGGTGTCATGAGGATAGTTATTTTACTATGTCAACTTCGTTAAAAAATGAAATAAGTTCCCATGAGAATAGTTCCTTTACTTGTGTCAAGCTTGTTAAATAATGAAACAAAGTGTCATAAGCGTGGTTCTTTTCCTATGTCAAGCTCATTAAAAAATGAAACAAATCCCCTTCCAATTCGAGTCTTTGATTAGATCTCGTAAATTCCCAGTCGAGTCTTTCACTTGATCTCGTAAGTGAACCTTCATTCCATCCACCTATTAGTAACCAGTAGTCTACTTAGGTGAATGAAATGAAGCTTGGGAGGCAAGTAACCTCAAAGTGAGTCATTATGCCAGGGGAAATCAAACCAAACCCAATCATAGTTTTTTTCTATTTCAAGCTTGTGAAAAAATGAAACCATCCTCGAGTATACTCAAGCATAGTTTTCCATGTTTCAATATTGTGTAAAAATGAAACCCTTTCCCTTTTTATCTCTTGTGATTGTCGTTTTATCAACCTATTTTTGCTAGATTAGCCTTGTTTTTTTCCTTTCCATCATCACCATTTCTTTGGCCTGTTAGGGCCTAAATCTACCTCAGGCTGAGAAAGGCAGGTCTAGGGTAACATTAAACCACGCTTAACCTGGTAGCTAGCCCTACCAGGTCGGGAGAGGGCTCTCTCCTTGTCAATCTCAATGAAAATATGGAAAATAAGGCCTGAGATGACTGATATAAAAACTAATTTTAGGCTAGGTATGCTTGCTTAGAGGAATTTGATTGATTTTAATGGTTGGTGCTAGATCAAATGAGGAAGATAGCTTTGGGTCTAGGAAATGAACACAGATTTGCAGAGGTTTCTGTGGGGCGAGGTAGGCAAGTGTTTTAGCACTTTTAAATGAGTATAATGGTGAGTCTAAAGACTGGTGAGGAGCTAGAGAGGGAATGCAGGTGCCATTAGTCCTCTTCAAACAGTAGAAAACATGTAAAACCAAATAAACCCCAAGGTAGAGCACTGAAACACCAATGAATTCCACCTTTCAAACTTGATTCATTTAGCTATGTAGAAAGAGAGGGATAATGGCACATATAAACATAATTAAAATTGAATAATAGAGGAGAAAACAATACTAATTCACATTACCACAAGAATCCCATAAAATGTTGCAAAACCATGGTTTATTTCCTTGCCAAACTGCAGAAGTGATGTACAAAGTAGCTCAATGCATCCACAAGAGTCCAACCTTGACAAATGACTAAGAAAGCACAAGATATAGGCATCAAAAAACCCTTGCTAGCCATCAAGGGTCAAATCCACGAGTCAAGGAGTTTTTTCAACAAGATCTAAACTAGGAACTAAAAAATAGGCAGTGGAACAGCGTGCCTCTAAAACTATGGAAACTTATTCATTCAGCTCAAAACCACCTAAAATTGATGTATCTACCTCATTAAGTAATTTTTCATTCATTTTTACATCATAGTACATCAATTTACATCATGAATTTGACCATGAGAGAGAAAAAGTCAAACTGGTAGAAAACTAGGCGAAAATTTGAGTTTTTGAGCAAAATTGGCAAAATTTTGCCTGATGTGCAGCGCTATCTGCCTGATGTGCAATGCCTTTTCCAAGCTTATTTTGAAGGCCTTCCCCTTCACCAACTTTTCTCCAAGATGGCTTGTTGAAAAGTTATGTCTATCTACTTTCTAGGACAAGTGGAATTTTTGGATTTTGTGTCCATTTGCCCCTCCAAAAATCAGATCTCCCAAGACTGCTTCCTGTGGGTCCAAAAAGTGGCAAAAAGGGCATTTTTGAGGTGTTTTTTTCCCTTTAGGTGACCCAGATCTCCTCCAAAATTCATGAAATTTTCTGGGTTTTCATATTTTTTCATGAGGAATTTTGTAAGCCATTCCTCAAAATTCCTACCAGCTCAATGCACAGCGCCAGTGGCGTTGCGCATCAAAGGAAAATTTATGTGTTTTGTAATTAAAATTTAGGAAATGACAAAAAATTCTCCAAAAAGCTTCAAAATTGGCAAGAGGCAAGCTTATCAATTTCTTTTCTGAGCCAAGGAAGCTTCAGCCAAGATTCTAAGTTTATCTTGCTCCTTTTTGGCCTTTAAGGCTCTCCCTAGCTTGGCTTTTAGGCTTCTTATTCTTGTCTTGCAAATTTTGTTCTGGGGCAAATAGTGATAGGCCATGTGGCGGAACATGTTCTTCTCCTTATTAGCCTTATCAAGAAGCTTATTAGGGTGGATATTCACTCTTTCCAACCATGATTCTCGGTCAGCCTCTATTTCTAGCTCTAGTGAAGTCAGCTTGATTTTCCTTCTTTTTGCCATTTGCCGATTTTCCCTTATGGTTTGCAGCTCCATGCTTGTTTTTTTGTCCTCCAATTTCTTGTTCTATTGCTCAAGGTAATTAATGATCCATTTAGCCTTCTCAAGGTCAAGTGATAAGGCTTAGATCTCAGCTTCTTTCTCCTTGATGATCACATCCTTGAGTCTTGAGCTTTGGGAGCCCAAATCAGTGTCCTCTTCCTCAATCAAAATAAAATCCATATCTTGGCCTTTAAAAGGCCCTTCATCATGCAATGGTTGCTTTCCTCTATCCTGTACCTGCTCTGCTGAAGAAGAACGCAAAGCCCCTTTCAACCCAGGTGAAGATAGCATTTTCCTGTTGTCTGGTGAAGATAACGAGACCCCTTCCACCTCTGGTGGAGATAATACTCATTTGGCAGCTGCAAAAAGTCTTCTTGTCCCCTTTTCATAAGTTATAAACACAGGAATGTGAGCCTCTTCAGTTCTGCTTTCATGCTCTCTTTGTTGCCCGGAAGGTCCAGCTTCCTCTTGAGGTTCTGTAAAAATTTGAGGCCCCTTGAAAATCTCATGGGCAATGAAGGTTTCCCATGGCACTCCCAACTAAGTTAGCTGATGCACAACAACAATATTGATGACAGCAAAGTGATAAATGTTATTAAGCTACTGTGGGTATGGTTTTCTCTTTGCATGTATAGTCATCCTCTCTTTGTTTTTGCAAATGAAGTATGGTATACTCATCATTCTAACCCTGGTAAAATGCATAAGCAATCTGATATGATAGTCATAGAGTCTAGAGAACCTTCCCTCACATGTGAAGTATTTAATGATGAGTTTCATTAATGGCGCATACCGGTCCTCCAAAAACTTAAAAGGACACCCTGCCCAATTGATTATGATATTTGGCTTTAATGTAGGGTTCATAGTTCTGTTTGCGGATATTTTGTCTTTTGTTCCGTCTTTCCCCCACATCTGGCATCCTAGTTGCTTCTGCAATAATGGCTGGTGAAAGAGTGAAATTGATGCCAGCAAGTTGTACCCTATTGTCCTCCATGTTGATGACAAATTGTTGTAGATCTAAACCGGAAATATTATTATAATAGCAATAACCCAAGAATAACAAGATAGAATAAGATAGAAATGCTTCTTTATTGATCAAACCCTTATGGTAGGGCAACACCATACATTCACTCCTTAAGGAAGGAGAACACTCCACAACCCATTCATACAAGAATACTTCTCTTCATATCTCTCCATGTGGAGTCTCTAGCCTCTATATAGGCCTCATACATACAATATCATGCATCATGACCATGGTTTCCTCATACCATCAACTAATACCATGGGCCCCTTACATTATTATTAACTACTTGTGGTCCCTTACATGACATGGGTTAACCACCTTATTTATTACTATGGCCCATCCCATTATTACATTATTACCTTGGGTACCTCCCTCGGTACCCCATATTACCCCCCCTAGGTATATAACATTCCACCCCTCTTAGCATGTTTCGTCCCCGAAACATGGGAAGAACACAAATAATAAGATCTACTCAAAAGAGTAGTCCACTGATACCATGCACGTGCATCTAGCCATCCAAGAGAAAGGTGAACCCTCGATCTTGCTAGTGCCTCGCTCGCTTGAGATGGAAGTTGACCGTGGTAGCTCTTCTGTGTGTAGTAGGTGGATTTTCGCTTCTCCCTATCTATCTTGTGGGGGCTCTGATACCACTTGTTGTAGATCTAAACCGGAAATATTATGATAATAGCAATAACCCAAGAATAACAAGATAGAATAAGATAGAAATGCTTCTTTATTGATCAAACCCTTATGGTAGGGCAACACCATACATTCACTCCTTAAGGAAGGAGAACACTCCACAACTCATTCATACAAGAATATTTCTCTTCATATCTCTCCATGTGGAGTCTCTAGCCTCTATATAGGCCTTATACATACAATACCATGCATCATTACCATGGTTTCCTCATACCATCAACTAATACCATGGGCCCCTTACATTATTATTAACTACTTGTGGTCCCTTCATGACATGGGTTAACCACCTTATTTATTACTATGGCCCATCCCATTATTACCTTGGGTACCTCCCTCGGTACCCCATATTACCCCCCCTAGGTATATAACACAAATTGCCTAGCTAGTTCATGATGATACTTAACCCTCTCAACTTGCTCACAAAACTCAAAGCAAGATTGGTATCTGAAACAAGTGGTGGCAAGAGGGCATGCAAGAAGCCTAGCAATGCTAATAGGCTCCTCTCTAATTATCTTCCCACCCTTGTGAGGTCTCCTAGGTTGTACATTCATGTTCCTTGAACCATCACTTTGTGTTTCTTCCTCATAGCTTGAGTCACTTTTTCTTGCCATAGTGTTTGTCTTAGGAAAATGATGAGATGAAGGTATGGTGAAAAATGGTGATGAAAAAGGGCAATGGTGATGAGTATGAAGAGATTTTACTCTTAGGAAATGAAATTGGGGAATGAAGGGAATGGTTTTGGGAAATTAGGGTTTAGTGAGGGATTTAGGGTTTGATGAGGGAAATAGTTGCTTTAGGGGAGTGGGATATGGGAAAATGGGATAAAAGGAGTGTATTGGGGTAATAAAAAAGGGAAAAGGGGTTTGATGATGTTTTTGTGAAGATGGGATGAAAATTGCACAATAGAATGGCAAACAGTGAATGTTGTAGATCTAAACCGGAAATATTATGATAATAGCAATAACCCAAGAATAACAAGATAGAATAAGATAGAAATGCTTCTTTATTGATCAAACCCTTATGGTAGGGCAACACCATACATTCACTCCTTAAGGAAGGAGAACACTCCACAACCCATTCATACAAGAATACTTCTCTTCATATATCTCCATGTGGAGTCTCTAGCCTCTATATAGGCCTCATACATACAATACCATGCATCATTACCATGGTTTCCTCATACCATCAACTATTACCATGGGCCCTTACATTATTATTAACTACTTGTGGTCCCTTACATGACATGGGTTAACCACCTTATTTATTACTATGGTCCATCCCATTATTACATTATTACCTTGGGTACCTCCCTTGGTACCCCATATTACCCCCCCTAGGTATATAACATTC